>JBAJNP010001259.1:0-26795 GCA_036877545.1 Yasuhikotakia modesta | reverse complement strand
CTTTGGCATTAATATTCTGAACAGGCTATGTCAATTATCAATCTTTATGCATGTGGTTATGAGGCAGTAATTTATCGTGTTGTAAACCCCGGGGTAATTAAACCCTGCAATGCTTATGGAGGCTATCATCAGTTTCTTTGCTATAGCGGTCAATCATCCTATTAGGGGTTGCAAGAACTTCACATACTGTCAGGGCACTGGCAATGCACACCCTGGAGCTAAGAGACCTAATTAAAAGGTAGCCCAGTGGAATTCTTCAAACCAGTGCCAAATTCAGTTTCCAAATTCAAGCTATTCCTCTGTGCTGTGTATCTTTATTTCACATGATTCCCAATTGTGTATCCCTCTAGTGGATTTCTGGCCACAATTTGATATCCAGATAGATGTTAAGCCACCTTTGTTACCAAGAGAGAACAACCTCTTGCACTGTATATAATAATAATATTACACTGAATTCTCACAGAGCAATGGAAAAATTTTACTTTTTAATTTGTCGCTCCGTTCAGAGTGCAACAAATTTGCAACTGTAAGGCATTGCATCTACAGCTCGAAACAAGTGGGACAAAAGTCTTAAAACATCATGCTAGTAACAGTGGTTCACCCCTTGGGATAAGATGATGGGCTTGTCCACAGCATGTGCTCGATATAATTACACAGGCATTCTGTTTTTAGCCGTTTTTCATTATAGTAATGTAGCATGCAATTCTCTCTGTATTAATTGACCTCATTACTGTCAGAGGTAGTTGTAATATTAGACTCCTGTGGAGTTGTGCAAAATAGTAAGCAAATTCTAAATGAACCCAAAAGTTTGTACACAGGATGTTGAAAAATGGAATGTAATGGTTTCCTAAAGACTTTGGGGAGGCACATAAACACACACACACAGTGTTGCAGACATGCACACTGGAAAAAACCCACACAATCTTCTTGGAAAGGTCTGACTGTGCAACAACTTTCCCTGGTTAAATACGCATGCATACTTACATTAATTTATTTAGAAAGCCATTACTTTAGAAAGCCCTTGGCTCACTAGAAGTAGGAATGTGCAGAAATAGATTGCTTGCTGGGAGAGTGTATGTGCTCATCTGAATGCAAGTGGAGAGTTTTCCCCTTCTGACCCATCGCAACCTGTCAGCTTCCCCTTTTCCTCCACCCCTCTTCATCCAGACAGGCAGGTGCGGCTCCCGCTGCTGCTCTTAGCTACTCCATCAGCTCTCACTAAGCCAGACAGTCTCCACCAGAGCTGCCTTCCTTACGCTCGTTTGCCGTTTAATCAATGTTCTCTGTGCCTGACCTGTCACCGCAGGAAGGTATCCGTCAATGGAAATGGATTGTATCTTGTAGAAGACATTGAGTAAAGTTTGGGTGAAAATAAAATGCATTTGAGTCTTTCTGTGGAATAAATACAGAGTATAAATAGCTTTTGAATAACTGTATATCAAATCCACCTTGTGGGTTCAATTTTTGACTTGATAAACAACAATAAAATAATGTGGCAAGTTATCCTAAAAGTTTTAAAAAAAAGTACACTGCAGTACAGTTGCTGAATGAGCAGAGGAAAGATTAGAAAGAGAATACGAGAGAAATACGAGAGACAGAGAGAGAGAGAGAGACAGAGAGAGAGAGTGGGAGAGAAAGAGATATTTTTAGGGATTGCCAGGGGTTCTTTCATCTCTGTTAATTTGTGGACAACAGCCTCTCTCTATAGAGTGCTGAGACACTTTCAATGATGGATAATTGGTTATTCTATGAACACAACTCAGCTGATGTGTCTCAAACTCTTGAAACGATCTACTTTGCAAAAAAAGTTCAAAAAAGTTCCCATTCAATGTCTGTTTTGAGCTGTATGTTCTCAGAAGTATGGACGACATGACAGAAAGATTACTCAAGAAAGATTCTGATCTCCATTCATCTACACGAATCTTAAAGTCAGAAATTACAGCATGTACATGTATACAATCATCCATTTATTCAATAAAAAATTAAAATAATGCGTTCATGAATCTGTGCATAAAGCTACCTATTATTATCCAGCAAACTATAAATAAAATGTATCTGATTAACAAGTGGATCTTATATGAACAGATGTCCTGTTTCTGGAACAATGTTTTTCTTTGAACTGATAAAAGATAATTAGAACTTCTAACTACAATAACTGTATTAATCTACAAAGTATAATACATTCATTACATTCTTACACAGGCGTACAGTATTCATTAGTTTTATTTTAAAATAGTTACAGTATCAACACTTTGCAACTGTTGAATTATATGGGACTTTTATATGGGACTTATATGGGAAACCTATTTTTATTGTAAGAGTTATGTTTACAGAACCATAACAAAAAAGGTTGTAAAGGTTTTCCCAAAGGGACACAAATGTATTAGGTTCTATACAGCACCATCTAATATTATTTTTTAAAACCTTGTCTATACAGAAAACAAACCACATACACATATCAACAAGCTAACCCCCAGCTCTGGGAGCTCTTGGAAGACACCACTGTTTTACTGTCTTCTATTTAAATTATAGCAAATTTTTCTTTGTGCTCAAAGTGAGTGGCAAGTCTTGCACAGAATCAGCCTTTCAAAGAACTGACAATATAAGCAAGCCTTTAACCATAATTATTTTTATCAGAATTATGGTTCTGAAGCCCTCCCATGGCACCGAACATAATGGTAAGTAGAGGCAACTGAGGACTGGAAGTGTATGAAATAACTACTAGAGTCTGTTAAAACAAGTACAGAGTAAAGTTGTTCCATAAATCAGAGACTGGAATAGGCTAAAGAGTTATCACTCTGAAATCATATATTGTACCTTTAATATTTAGCTCACTCATGCACAACTTAATTAAAAATTCATGAGACTTCTGAGATTATAGATGAATAATGTCTACACTATAATATCATAAGCCAAAGTGACAGTGTGCAAATGAACTTATAGAATGTGTCAATTTTTATGTAAAGGTGAAGCCACACTCTTTTCTCAACTTTTTATAATGTTGAGTTCTTCTGTTTTTAATCTGTTTTTTAAATCTGTTTCTCTCTGTACACCTTAAAAATTACAAAAAAAAATTGTGGGACAAAGTCAGCTGGATGTGGAAATGTTTTGATCACCCAGGAAGCTAAAGCAGATTTGAATGAATAAGATTTGGCATTAAAATCACCTGGTAAAATAATGTGGGGCAAAGGTCTTAAAAATAAACTCTCAAAATCTCTGTAATTATTAGACTATAACTTCACCCACCCTCCTCCCACAATGCACTGGTGAGGGTGGGTGAGGAGGACCCTTTGACCTCTATGATGAAAATTACAGGGTGAATCAAGAAAGCAATTTTAAATCATTAGTAAAGAATAAGTGTCCACTTTGCAACAGTTCGTCTTTTAATGTTGTGCAAACACGGGTGTGGCCCAAAGCACAGAGGGAACAGCTTTACAAATAATCTTCAAAATGGAGAGGAGGGAAATTGAAAGAATAAACAAATTAAGTCATACATTAGGGTTGTGCCGATAGATGATCCTATCGATCAATCGCCGATACCCAGCCACATTGACGATAATATTTAAAATTATTATTAGGCAAATATCATCTAATTACATTTCATTGGCCCTTTTATAGTTTTGCAACTGACATCATTGCGAAACAAAAAAACAAAAATAATGCAATTCTGCTGTTTAACATGGCTAAAATAGCAGCTGTACAAGAATGCGGTCACTTTTATAACAAACAGGCTTGACATAATTTGTGACTTATGGGAATGAACTTTTAAAGTAGCTTGTAAAACGTTATCAAAGAGGGGTGATCCTCTTTTTAAAAAAAACGTCATATGCACCCTTGTAGGACGCAAATGTAGGATGCATGCAAAATAATGCATAATAATCAGTCAGCTATGAAATAAAACATCAGGTTTATTTCAAACTTGTCTAACAAAATATACAAATTTAAAAAAATAAAAACAAATTATAGTGGTTATTTCTTAGTGACAAGTTCAATGAACATGTTTCAATAAGCAAAAAGCAAACAGTCTAATAATAATAATAATAATAATAATACGCAGCCTCAGCAGGGTGGTGGACATGCATATAGGTTTGTGAATCCTTTACCAGAACAACCTTTGAACAATGTCGGCAAACTGCCTGCATGGCATCAGTGGGCTCACCTCTTTCATTTGGTTTAAAACCAAAATTTTGCCAATCATGAATTGCCGATCTGACAGGCTGACTATAGGACGATATGACTATGGGCACTATTGCGCAACCCTAGTCATACATCTTTTGAGTTGATCTTGAAGAGCTCTTTTACAATCAGTGTCATTATGATATTGTGTATAATAGCTGTGTGAACTCACAAAAAAGTGAACTGCCTTATATAGCATGAGAATGCTGAAGATACAGCGGTAGATACAGCAGCCCTGTTATTTACAAAATCCAGCAATCATACAGACAGGTTAAACTTGACCTTGCGCTTCAAGTAAGAGGTACACAAAACCACTGTTTACGTCTTTCTGTCTATTTCTCATTTTATCTTCTCTTTTTCTTGTTGATACTTTTGTCTTGTTTCTATTCTCAAGCCTGCTTTATTAGACCACCCATAAATACTTTGTATGCAACGCTTGAAATCCATGACCCTTGATGTATTGTGAAACAGTCTAGTAAACTCTTGCTTCAGTTCATTTAATATCTCCTGAGATCTGGAATTAAGAGCTGACGCATGAGGAGAAATTACACTCAAATTGAAAACTCACATATAATCAAAGGTAAAATAATTACCTTTAAATTTTCTCCTTGACACTGGTCAGCACTTAACTGGGCAACAATTTTCAAATCACAGCTCAGAGCTCAGTTCTAACATACATTTAAGTCCACTGCTTGTGTAACCATCTTTTATTAACAGTTTTACCTTTGTATTTCAGGGCTGTATCATTCTGAGATCATATTTAATTTGATTAAAGGTTTCATTGTGCAGAGAGGCTTTATTTAAGCACCTACTTATCAAATGCCTTCTGCTGGACTTTCACAGAAGGCAAACTTTTAGACAAAGTTAAGACCTCTACTTAAACTTTTGATTGGGTTGTGGGATCTTGCTGTGAAGTAATGCGAGCTCTGTTTTTTACATGCAGAGCACACCGCAATTATCTGTGAAAGGCTTTCTTTTCAAAAATAAATGAGACAAACTTGGGCACAATGATCTCCCGCAAAAATGTATTGTGCTAATAAGTACAACTGTGCGTCAGAACAACAGTTTGTCCTCTTCAACAGAAAAGTTTAAGTACTGTCACATGATCTATTTTCTATTGCCATTTGTAAATAATAGAATCAAGAAATGAGGAAACGATTTACTGATAACTGACTGACGCTGGACAAACATTAAAGCTTCAAAAAAATGTGTGAGCTGCAGACACAGCAAAGCCTAAAGGATACAAGAAACATATAGCAACATCTGGTTAACCCATTTCAACAGTGATGGGAATACTGTGTGTCCCTTTCACTCATAGCCATGAAAGAGGCACCAAGCTGATATTGTTTTGTACATCTTACACTATTAGTCTGCTGGAACAACGCTCAGGAGTATCATCATCTGTCACCTTATTTGTCTGAAATATTTTCTGAGGTTTCTAAGAACCACGTTTTCTCACAAATCTGCTTTTTATACAACACGGCTGCATTTCTCAGAAGAGTCCCTGGCACATGGGTTTCAATTAGAGACAAAGGAATGTATATATAACCTCCATGTAAGGGACACCACACAGAACTCTGAGTAGTCTTTAGAGTCCAGAGACTGTCAGTGTAACTTTAGCAGAACGAGGGAGGGGGGAGTCAGTCAAGCACTGTGCCCAATCTTCACCTGAACTTGGTCCCTCAGAAATGATCTGAAATACTTACTTCACCAAAACACCAACCACCTGCTAGGCTAGAATGAGAGTACTTTGAATTCCTTACAGAACAATGACAGCTTTCAACAGTTCTTGTTCCTTAGTGAATTGTCCATTTTGAACAAAAAGACATGTTCCTTTTTTCCACTTTCCTTTTAACTGAGACTTCAGAACATACCACAAAGTTTTGGAAGCCTGTTTCCTGACCTACCTTTCCTGGCATACTTTTTAAAAAAAAGAGCCCTGTTGGAGGGTTGGAGAGCAGCTGTTATGATGAGCATTATTGCACGCTGCCCAACATCTAAACCATCGCACAGCTCACTGTGATCACAAATGACAAGGTTACTGGAAGATTAAAAAAAAGCTTCTACCCCTTTTAGATGCCCTTTTTACCAAAATAAGGGGAAAATGGCTATGTTGGAATCATTTTTTTTTTGTATTTCAGTCTGCAAATAAATCTATTACATTAGTTCCATAAATTTGCTAATCCATATATTATCTATTTTTATATATATATATATATAAAATATTAGCTGTCCATTTTATTGAATGTACTTTGGTATTAAAATGGGGGAAGAAACATCATTAAAACAGGTCATTGGCTCTCTTTGGATGTGTAAAAGACTGAGAAATCTCCGTCATGCCACCCACTCCAGCCACTGTATTTCTCAGAGGGGTCAACATTTTTTATTTGCCAATTATACACTAAAGGTCAATTTTTCTCTGAGATGAATGCATGCTAGGGAGAAGGCAATTAAAGCTGTATGTATCCACACAACAGGGCTTACAAAGAGATTTTTTAAACATCGTTACACATTCCGTAAAGAAACAGGAAATGGTGATTAATCACAGAAAATGTGCAGAAAAATGACAGTACCTTGTCTTTTCTGTCTAACCTGTTTTCTGGTATTGATAGAGTCTATTTGTTATTTTGGTCCTCATTTATGGGAAGCTTGCAAGGCATGTCACTCATCATTATGATGATGATATAAATACTTAACTGAAAGCAAAGAACATATTTCATTAATTTCCGAGAATATCACAAACAGTGTTTCTCATCTGGCTTTGTTTCAGATCTAGTTTTTACATTAGATATCAGGTGGCAACCCAACACTGACCGTTTTAAAATATTGTTTAATATGATCATTTAAAAACAATCTCTGCGACTAATAATTAACTAAATCCATCATCATTTTCTGAAGTCTATTTCTTCTTGGTAGGCACAAGTGAACCTGAATTAGGAGTAAAGATATGTAAATCATTTTTGTAATCCCTTTATAAAAATCCATTTATAAAAAGAAGCCTATTTATTTTGCTATTCTAACTACTATTCTATATGGTTAGTCACATATTGTTTCATTTCATTTTTAAGTGTTGTGATTTGCTTGCTGTCTATGACTATCTATGAACGAATCTATGATTTTTAGGGTCAGTTGAAAATCATTTAAAAAAAAAACTGTCTGGGAAGCCAAAATGATGACTTTAAATGTTTGAGAGGATGTTCGATTACTTATCTAGTTATGCAAATAATACATTTACATATTCTGGTGCTGGAAATAATGAGACGTTCCGGTGCAAAACTTAATAGTAAGAAATGACAGTCAATTTTAACCACATGCATCTTTTTTGGACAATTGCATGTAAGTGCCACATTTAAATATGTCAAGCATACTCCCATTGCTAATTTACACATCTATTAGAAATCTGTCACATCTCCATCCCATCTCAAGTCTAAATGACTGCAGTGAGATTGTTTTCGCTCATCAGCAAAGGCAGATCAGTTTTTACTCTCTTTGCTGATTTCCTTTCTCTCTGCCGCCCACAGGCCTGGCCTTGACACCAGCACTGGCCTCTGAGGTTCAAAACCTCTATTTCTCTGTTAAGAGCTTAACAGTAAGCATTTCCATCAGCCCCTAACCTAGCTGCTGCTCCTTAACCTACCGCCTATATGACACCACCCTTACACCCGCTAACTCTACAAATGCAGTGGTGAGAGGCTGAGGTCACTGAACGCCTGCAGTGGTCTTCAACAGAAGTGCTTTTATTTAGTAATTACTCAATTTTTTGTTGGTATCATAAATAAAAGGAAAATAGTCTAGAAACAAAATAATTACCTATAAAACATTCAAAGACAGAACTCAGAGGTTGAGTTGACACAAATAACCCTTTCGAAACTTACAGAACCTCTCTTTAGAGGAAAAAGAACAAAATATTGATGACTCATCTTGCACTATGTAGATTTTTGTCCAATGGAATGGCCTCTAGAACGAAAATATCCCACACCCAACACCACCTTCCACTGAGGTGTTCTACCATCTACTGGCTCTTTATAATTAAAAAATGTTTATTTCAACATGTCCTTCCAGGTTTAAATATAAAGTGCTTCAGCACAGAAAAAAATATTTCTAGGTCTTAATCGGATTTCAATTTCACAGAAAAACTGTGATTTTAAATGTGCTATAAAATGTTTCCAGCAGTATAGACTGCAGCATGAGACAAAAGTAAAGAACTAAAGAGAATGCAAGTATTATCTGCATGACAGAGCTTTGCAATTTTTCCTGATAATGTTTTTTAAGAGTCAAAATCACCTACAATGATGTTAGAGATCAAGTATTTGTAATTGAACCTCAGTGCACAGGGGCCATGAATTTCAGTCAATCACAGCCACAGTTAGCGTTTTACCTCTTACCCAATTAGCAATTACTGTGAGAAGGAAATATCTCCTCTTCAGAGCCAGCACTAATGAGTAATAAACTTCACATAAGACTCACTCCGCTGGCTCACATGGCAAAACGGAAAGTCAGGCTTTCTTAATAAAAGCAGGGGCTGGTACTTTTGAAACCCACAGAATTTCAATGCTATTGCTTGGGGCAAATATCTTCATCAATTAGCTTCTAAGAGTTCGTATACCATGTTTGTCCTTAAAAGTCTAACTTCACTAAGAAAAGATTGTTGTAGCTTTGTTTGCCTGTTTAGCACTTGTCTCACTAAAGAAAATCATTAATGCATGTAGTTTAACAATGAGCACATGCAACGAGACCATGCTAATGATGATGTAGGTATGAGAGAAGAAAGAGACAGATGAAAGTGAAACAGGATGCAATGAGAACACTGATATATGAAAGTAATGCTCTCATTCCACTGACACATGGCCTGAACAGACAACTCATTAGCAGCAATTAGTGATGACACAAAGGTCTCACCCACATATCGCACACACTCCCTCTCTTGAAATCTTTTCAGGCCATATGAAAGACAGAAGCTTTCTCCTTACTAATTATGGATCTCGTTTATTATCTGAGTGAATCAGGCTGCAATGCTTTGGCCTTTATCCTCCTGCCCAGCTCCAATCAGACTCTAAATGAGGCAGAAGAAATGAGGCTGATTTCTGTAATGGAAATGAACCAACAAAAAGCCCCTCAGAGCAACAGGAAATACTAATTCACCTTCTCACCAGAACAACAACAACAAAAAGCGCTGCATTTTGAATCAAAACAAGGGCAAAATTAAACAGCATACTTTTAACCAAATTTGCATTTCCTGATGGAAATGCCAACGCAAGGCAGCAAAAAAAAAAGTGTTAAAATGATAAAGCTTTAGGCTTTGAATAAATGAAATCACAACAGTGTATAATCTTTGAAGTTGTCATTACACTTAGCATGTGTCTAGTCTGTGTAATAGAATGTCTTTGTCGCAAAATGGCAATTAAGCAAGGAAGTAACATGGGACATAACTCATATAGGCAAACAGAACATAGACATTCAATGATTTATTAACAGCCAAATGGGTAAATGTAAGTAAATGGGACATTTTCAGATGCTAATCTTCGATTACCTTAAAAGTATTAAGGTTGCAAAATCCATAAATATTGCATCTCAGGCTGAAAGTGCAACTAAAGTCAAGCAAAATTAAGTAAGAACTTGAAAACTTAAAATTGAATGAGAACAATCTAAAAAAGTACAAGAAGAAATTTAGAGATTTCAATATAATGCTCTCCTTGTACTCAATATAATTAAAAAAATAACTAAAAAGGAATTAAAAGGTACAACTGTTAAAATGTCAAGGAAGAGAATATAGATTAAATAAAAAGGTAAAATAAAGGTCTTGATGAACTACTTGAATTAAACCATTCATGATAGCTTTACAGGCTGCAGATTAGGAAAGGTTGACAAATACGTGCAGAGACTTCCAGGTGTTTGTAATTACCACAATACAACTCACTATCACCAGAAGCACAACGTTATGAAAGTGCCATCACTATTATTCCATGTACAACATCCAGCTCTCCACTATCTCCACGGGCATCAATCACAAACATTTCCACTCTCTGAAAAGGATGGGCAAAGCTTGTGAGAGAACACACATTCTGACAGGTTGTCTGACGTTTCCAATGTATCTCCTATCAAATTCTCTTCTCCCAAGCTTTTATTTCCCTTAGATGATGAAGTGGACCCCAGGAGGCAACCGCTCTGCACGTGGCCTGAAGCTGTAGGAGACACCTTACCGGCTTCTAGACAGCCTCTCATATAAACCTCATTTGTATATTATGACAATGAAACCATTACTTGCAAAATCGCTCTAAGCTGTATTTTGACAGCTAATTACAAAGTGATGTGATTTATATATACTCGTCAGTGCAAGTTTTCTCTTAGTAAGAAAGTAAGAACTAAAGACAAACCAGCATAATGTGTGCATAATATCTTGCTGTTCAATCACTCATCAAGCCCCTTCAGTTACTGCTTCCTGTCATGAAAACTTTTGAAATGGAGATAGGAATCATGTGAGTGGGCAGCTTTACAGATACTGCTTATAATGGAAGGTGAATAAAAAAATCTGTTTAGAAAAACGGCACATTAAAAAGATTCCATATGACACTTGTAGTCTAAGTTTTAAAGGCATAAATGTTTCAGCTTCTATAAAACTGAAACAGGCATTTATATCATATTTAAGCTTGCTGGGGAAGAGCAGCAGATCAGGGCAAACTTTTGACTACTTCCTGCACCACATAAAAAGGCGAGTGGGGAATAAGAATGACCAGCGTGTTGACGGATGTTTCTGCGTCACACAGTGCATATGACATTCCTTATTAAACTAATTTTCTCCGCCGTAGACCGACGCTCACAACTGTAAGTCTTGCAAAATGGGAAATTGAAATTCGGTTAAACCTCCCGTGGATCTCAGCTGATTGATGACTTTGTGGTGGGTTTCTGCTGCACACAATTACAACTGCAATCAGATAGACAACACCCCCTCCCCCAGGCCTTGTAGGAAAGACTTAAACGGAGATGTCACAGTTGAGACACGAAAGCAGGAATTTGCCCTCAAATTAGATGTAGTAGATGAAGTCTGTTTTCGTGGAGCTGCAGATAAAGGAGTTATCATCAACAACAATATTCATCTCTACTCACTTTCCCCAAAATAATGCTGGTGCATCACAGCACTCAATGCTCAGGCAGAACAAAAAGAGGCCCGGGGACTGATAAAAAGCCATGCTTTCCCCAGGGTTCCTACCAGTGAATTACCTGTCTCACAGTCTCCATTGAATGCTTAGGTCCCCGCAGCCCTTTTGTAACTCTGTCATCTTCCTGCACTTATTTTAAAACTGTTGACAGCCTGTCAATCCTCAAGAGTCAGTGTCATCCATAGGTGATTTTGTTGACTTTAAAAGTCTAGCTTAAAGCTTCAGTTAGTCACATGCACAGTACCAACTTGGTGTCCTGTAGCATAACATTGCATCACTTACCTAAGACTATTTTGAAAATGTTTGAGTTTTTCTTATTCTGTTACATGCACTGTATAATTATCTAATATTTATGCATTATCTCATACTAAAAGATACATTTTAGGGATGAAGGGCACTTATACCCAAGTACATTACCATAAAAAAAAACTTCAGTATAATAATTTGACATGCAAAAATATCTTTTCCTTGACTGCTGATACATACAGTATGCTGATGTCTGTATCATGTTGACTCCCACTAAAAAAATCCTTCTGGAAATTTCCAGGGCTGTGGTTCCACACTTTAGTAAGATGGTGGAAATAGCATCAACATGGATGTTTTCTGCTGGCTGGAGCTGGTTCAGTTACAACTCTTAGACTATAACTTATCAAAGTCACTTTCAGTCATCGGGTACCTCCAAATGGATCAGTGGGTTGGCACTGGTACTTCTGACAGGTTGTGCCCCTGCTGCCCCTGTGGTCCCGTCCACTCTGCTCTTATTGAGCAGGCTCCACTCCTCAGTGCTGGCAATTGAGGATGGAAGTAGGGGGCTTTGGCTAAGACCCATCACCCAACAGCTGTGGCTGTTCCTGGCTCTGTTCTCCCTTCTGCTCTCACCCTCCTCCTGTGGTTTACATGGGAGTTGAGGGAAGCTGTCCAAAAGCAATGTACAGATCAGCCTAAACTGACTGCCAATGCGTTTGCTCTTTGAAACTACAGCGCATACTTCTGCACACCTCTCTGGCTGTGGTAACAAAAACAATATACAGTAGCGTTTTCTGTTCCTGTTCGTGAGTGCTTGAAAAAGTTTTAAAAAATGATTATACTCATTGAACTGATATAAAGCTTATGACTGCTGGTACATTAACACTACATTACTATTATGACACTATGTTTTCTGTGACGCATATGTATACAAATAAAATGTTACTGCACATGCATTAGTCAAGCAATACAATATATGAAACTATACAATATATAATCTTCTTAGGAAACGATTTCAACTTCAGCAAATCAGTGCAGACATTTTGAGTAAAAGGTGACTATATTTACATTGCAGTCTACATTAAACAGACAGTTTATGAACTCTCCATTAGTGTCCATTAATCTTTGAACAGTATCTTTCAAAGCCTATCTGCAGTCCCCTCTCCTTGCACTTACATTTGCTTTGAATAAACACAGTTAAAAAAACATCCACAGTACAAATGCCACCCCGGATGGCAGGTGACATGTTTTTATAGATGCCGCTCTCATTTGCCCTCCATTACAAAAATGAATATCATATTTGCTTCCTTTGTTTACTCTCTTATTCAAAAACAGTAAAAAAGTAGCTGATGATGACCATCACTTTAACTCTAAGGAAATTTATTACACAAAGTTCAGAAAGAGGAAAGAAAAATGAAGGGCGTTAGAAAGAAAAGGAGGAATTAAAAAGTCTAAGGCAAAAAGAAGTGAAGGTCAGTGCTTCTGCTAAGTATATGTATACTGTGTATGAACCCATTAGAATCCTCACAGAGATTAGGCAAATTTTCGGATCCCCTTTGTACAGGTGAAAAAATTGAGAGGAAAGTAGAATCTCTAGACATAAGGAAAAACTCAGAAATGATATTGCCTCTCTGGGATTATCCCAATCACCATATCTCTCTAGTTCTCATTTCTCCTTGTGCCATCAGGCACCATTTCTTTCAGGAAGGAGGAGGAGGAAATGATTTAAGGGCCATTCCAGCATCAGACTAGTGCAGTCAGCTGCAGTGCCCCTGCTGTTGGTTGTACAGCGTCTTCCGCCTAACGGACCCCTCATGCAAAAATATCTGGCAGGCTCACGCGGAAGGAGCCTGGGTAATTCAACCTGCTTCATAATTTTGGTATTTATAGGATTCACCTTCAAAATGTAATGTGGCATGCAGGCAGAAGGAAGAGAAGGGATGAGCTAGACAGTATGAAATTCAGCGGGGAGTTGTAAAGCGCAGCACCGCCTCAGTCTGACACCCAGACATCGTTGTCATGATCTCAGAGTCCTAACAGCTGCTGGAGATGTGTTGCTTCTAACGTGGCTTTCATCCTCCATTTTGTACAGCCTATTTCATATGGTGAAAGCAGCCAAGGCACTTTTATACGGCTAAACACACACCAATGTGCAGATGTGTAAGAGGCAGAACAGGAAAAAAGCACAACACTTGTGGTTGCCATAGTGCCACGTTTCAAGGACTTCACACAGCGCTGAGCATGACGTCTTATGACTGTGTCAGTCACATCAATCACTCAATGTTATATGATAAATATTGAATAACATCATTATAGGGCATGTATTGCAGGGGTTGTTAGAAATGTTATTAATTGCTGAGGAGTCAAACTAATTTGGATATTTGATATGGATAAAGAAAGGAGTTTTAAAGATTTCTGTTATCCAACTTGTTCCTCAATTGGAACTTTAAAACAGAGAGGATGTGTAAATAAACAGAGGAATTACATCAGACAATCTGTACAGAATGCTTGAATTTTTACCTGCCATAGATGCTCACAGTAGCTGATGTGGTTTGTTTTGTCCTGCAGCTGTAGTGCTTCAGGATATGTCAGGAGGCTACAAGAATGAGAGCAATTAAGAATGCCAATGTTTTTCCACAGCAGTTTGAATTCAGCAGACGAGAACTGACATATTCTGAGTAACTACAACTGGCAGCACAGACAAAAAAAAATACTGACTGTTTAATATTACACAAGAATTGTTCAATTAAAATCAGCACTACAGAAGTGCAATTTGCATTTATACAACAACTCTATAAACAGAAAGTTAATATAAACTCCCCTTTCAGACGAAACAAAAAACTTTTTTTCTCTGAAGCAACAAGGAGCTTTCAAAAAAGGTAATAAAAAACACTGGTCTGGAACAGCTTATGTCGGTGGAGCGGAGTGGCAGTCACTCTTTCTACAACCATTGAGCTTCTGCTCTGCTACATGTTTTTCATTTTTTTTTCTGTTCTCACAAAAAAAAACTCCACGTAATTCTGAAATGAGAAAATAATGACTTAAAAAAAGCTACAGGCAAAACTACCTCTCCACTAACATATGTAAATATATATATCTTATTATAGCCCATTACATAACATGACAAACTGTGTCTGATGTCTTTACCATAAATTAATACATGCAAATATATTGTACCATCATAAAACCCCTGTGCATCTCAGTTTCAGCTAATGGGGAACAGTGCTGTACAGTGCCATCACAATCCATGTCTGCATGTGACGATCATAGCACAGGACAACAGAGCTCTATTCATGCAGCTCACAGTGGCTGACCAAGCAGAAAATGGAGAGAAAGGTCTTTAGAAACTGCTGGTGATCTGTGTAAAATGACTGAGCGTGAGCCTGGATGTCTCATTGACATTGACCTTCATAGTCCACCTGTATCTTCATCGGCTGTGCAAAATTAAAATGTTTCGCTATAAAGATCGTACGGCTTTTCACAATTCATCAGTGTGTGTGTGTGTGTGTGTGTGTGTGTGTCTTTATATAAAAAATAATTACAGGTGCATACAATGAAAGTGCTGCATGGTAAAGTGTATTTAAAACTGTATTTTAACTATGACAGTATTTTTATTACTTTACTACTTATTTGGACTGCCCTTGTGATAACTTGCTCATGAAACAATATGAAGAGATATAAATCACTCGGATGTGAAATGTTTTAAAATGGCTTCAACTAACTAATCATTAATCTGAGATATTAACCAACAAAAAACACAACAAGGTAAAAAAAAAGCATTGCTGATTTTGTTCAAGCCATCATCCATAATAATGAACCAATTCTTACACAACAGCATCTGCTAATGAGCGTCTGGGTAGTTCACAGACACAGGAGACAGGCAGATTACACTAAACTATTAAATCACATCTTCAGCTGCTAGTAGTGAAATTTATACGCAGAGAAAGACTGAAAAGTGCGTCACTGCCATTATTGGACTGAGCACATTATAGGTACACATACAGTATTTCTACTCTAAGCATCTTGCACTACTTTTAAATGTTAATACAAGCGTTTGAGTAAAAACTCTTCATGGTTTATAACCACAGGCATCACACAGGTCAAAAAGCTTCAGTGGTCACAAACAGTCAGACTGGTCTTTGTATTCTGCAGAGAGCTGCTTAGATTGAATTTCACATTTTGCTCATAATCTCATTGTCCGTGGGGAGTATGATGTTTTCTGTACATTTGGCTGCATCAGCTTTATGCTATTTTTCTAAACTGGGCTGCTAAGTCACCCATGACCGATTTATGGCACATAAGCTTGTCCCCCATGGCACATGCTCTACCTGTCAGTTTGGCTACATGAGCTAGAGCTCAAAAATACATTCCTTTAAAATTCACAAACAAGAACTGACAAACTGTGAGTACAGAGAGCATTTTTTGTTTGTCCCTTGCTAAAACTACATTTACAAAAGCATCAGTAAATGAAAATAAAAAACGGTAGTCTCACAGCTGCAGTATTTCAATGTCTCCATAGAAGAATTTGCGATTTGAAATTATTTAGATGACTCTGTCTGAGAAAGGAATAAACGTTTCTGACAACTTTCTTTGCCAATCTATTTTTTAAATAGTCTTCACTGTCAAAATCTGTGAAGCAAGTGAAACCAAACATAAATGCACCAAAATATTTACAGCATTTGAAAACATTACATCAGTCTATCCAAACCATCACATATTACCCTAAATTAATCTGTTGGCACGGGTTATTTATTCCTGAAAATGCAAATGTCCCTGTTTGTAAAATAAAAAGATAGATGGAAGAAAAAGAGGAGAAAAAAGATTGCCATATGATTAACTCCACAGCCAAGCCTCTCTGAATCAGGGTGAATCTGTTTCTATGGATAATCTCTTAAGAAAAATGCAATGGCTAGAAAAGAGAGGTGCTTCTACTGCCAAGGACAGGCACAGATTGGAACTGCAACCGTGGAAACATGATTGGAACAGAGCAAGCAGAAGCACGAGTTATAATATAGGTTACTGTTTTCACTCGCAGAAGAGAAAATGTCAAGCATGTCTGTAAAGTTGTCGACACACATCTTGGCTGATATGTGGTAAAGCTGTTCTAAGCGGAGCTGAATTGCCCTATTGACACTGAAAATGGGAATCTACTTTTTGTGTGATGGGCTGAGTCACTACAAAGCCCTTTTTAAATGACATTTTAGTATCATGTAAAAAATCAGCACAACTCAGATCCTTTTGAGAGCAAATCTCAAAGGAAGCGCATCAAACGCAGCTCTTAAAGAGCAAGCCTGGTGAAATGCTTTTTAACTTCTATCATAAATACTGTACAGCTGTTCAAATCTTCAGGGGCATCTTTAAAAATAAACAGGCACAAAATGAAATATAGAAAATAAAAGCATAAATAAGCAGACTGATTTTTATCGGTTTGGGCTGGTTTGAGCAGCAATTCATCAAAAGCACTAAAAAGGTCTATTTAACTTCTATTTCATGTCTATCCTCATGCCTGTCCAATAGTAAAACTAACAAGGTATACGATTCTGCCCAAACAAAGCCGGTCTCTATGTCCTCACTAAACCCAGATAATCCCCAGGCCATTGGTGTGGAATGAGTGATGAGCCCCATGCTGAATCTGATCCCTTCCCCACAAAGATGCAGGGCTGGTGGGACAGACAGAGAGCACAGGTGGGGCTCTGGAACCATCTCATCTCACTCAGAGAAAGGCAGGCTGGCTCAGCCAGCAGGAACAGGGTTTAGCAAAACTCGCAAATGCCAGCCAACTCCCTATTATTCCTGCCTCTCCTCCATTCCCTCTCATTTTTAGAGACAAATTCAAAATTTGTTTGTAGAGCTTGGTAGTGTGTTTTATTATTAGAAACAATGCAAAAATTATTTCAAAGTAACAAGAACACACAACTAACAAAACAGTTTATCAAAATTTTTTCTGGTTTAGCTCAAGGCACAAAAGAGTCTTAAGACTAGATTTAAATTTTTCATTTGTCAGAGAGGATCTAATACAAGCTTGTCTTTTGTTGCCTCAAGGAATCACCTTTACAGCCAAAGACAAAATCACGAGGTCGACAAAAGCAATTGTCAGTTTGTTTGGACAGTAATAAGATGAAATTGATGCCAGTGGAAATAACCTGAAAGACTAATCAAAACGCTGAATGACAACATGCCAAAAAAAGTGACGTTCCTCACATTCGTACAAAGCTGCAGTTGAGAGGAAGCCACAGAGACACATGGCTGTAAGAGGCATATATGTAGACACAAGGATATATAAAATCTACACACACCTGCAGTTCACAAGCTGACCTTCATCAATAAACAATGCAGACAAGTGGAAAAAAACAAATGCAAGTGGACATGGTAGAACGCTTATGCTAATAAAATGAGGTGCAAACACAGACTATTATTCAAAACTGCTAGCACTACAAACACAGCTGGATGTGCGGGTCTAAACATAATAATGTTTAGCTTTCTTTCACTGAATTGCCCAAATCACCCAAAACGCACATTAAATGCAGAATAATGTAGAGCTATTCATTGCACTCTGACAAGTTTCTCTAAAATTCACTAATGAAGTGTCACCATAAATTACACACAACTCTGAAAATATTTGCATGGTTTTGCGTGGCAGATGAAGCCTGACTCTCGGGTAAAATCTAACCAAATCATTTTCACACTTAAGAGCCTGCAAATATGAAATGTGAAGATAGCGCATACAGAACCTAGATTGACAATTTGCTGACATCCACAACACATAAACAGCCCCGGTATCACATTTGTGTATTTACACGGTACGGCCTGCAAGTAGATTAATCAAACTCCAAACAGCTTCTGAAATGCAATAAGTCTTTTCTAAGCAATGTCACATGTTTAATCCCAACAGAGTCAACTACTGTTCAAAGGAATTTAAATGGTTTCCACTTTGAAGAGACATCTATTATAGACATCTATCCATTCTAAACCAAGGACATGGCTGGATAATCAAAGATATACTCCAAAGTTAACTATTTGAATGGTGTTGCTTGCTTTAGAAAAACAAATGTGACATGCATATTGACACTCGGCGGTAGAGAACTGAAGTAGCTTTTCTACGCAATGAATTTGTGAAAATTGTACTCCATGTAACAGCCTAGAATAAACTTTTCAAAAACAACTTTTTAAACAAATTAAAGGACATCAATTTCTTTGTCTGACCTGTGCAGCTAACACTAGGGTGCGAATAACATGCTCAGTTTAAAATCTTTTTAAATGTAAAATGTAATTCCAAACAGTCTAAAATGTCCAGTTGTGGTTTTGGAAGTTGCACTGCAGGAGCGTATACAGAAATATTGTACAATCTCATTAAAGTTTCGCTCATTAAAAAGACTCATAATGTATTCATTGTGTCTGCACTCTTGCTAATTTCCCCTCACACAACCTATGCTCCAAGTTAATACTGATTATTATTAATTCGATCAATTTTATAATCATTTGACGAGCCACAGGTTAAGCAAATCTTAGACTCTGTGGAAGACACGTTCTGCATCGCAATTAGGGGTGCTGAAGCCATCGCCCAGCGGACCCCATTTACATGTGTGGCTCTGAGGAGTACGGTCAGAGGATATTGGGATTACAGCAAGGAAAACCTTCAGTGTCATGCCTAATTATGGTTTTCGGAAACAACACTGGCTATAGCCCCAAGAGTGCTTGAGGCCCAGGCTTGAGACTGAAACAGAAATGTTACACACTCTGCCATAATCACCAAGCTTTGATTGCACTTTCCGAGATATTCTGCAGGTCATTAACCTATACCTAAAGCTCCCGAGACATTTAGCATAATAGAGAGGACATGGTGCTTTGTCTGGCCTGTTTCTAAAGCTTAAGAATAGTGATAATTAGAGGCGGGCAAAGAAGCGATGTAGATCTAGCTTTCCACTGCATAGCTTAAGTCTAATTTGCTCCCTCTGGGCATAACATTAGTGTGAGGTGTGACAGAACAGTCCTTAAGGTCATGCTATCTTACCAGTTCTCTCGAATGACAAACACAAGAGGAGGTGAGGTGACATTTCCTACTGCCAACATCATTTAAGTTCCTCCGAGAGTATGCGTCAATATGGTGAAAAAGGTGAAATATTTTGTATATGCATTTCAGAATAAAACACTGTGACAAATTTTACCTCATATTACACAGTAAGAATTCAAATCAGGTATTTGCAAGACTCACCTAAATGTTATGAATAGCTTGTGTATGTGATTATACTAGCAGCTGGAATCCATGACATACGCCCACTATGACACAAGCACTGACACACGCAATGAAGATAAATGATGCATGATAATGTGTTATCCAGAGGCCATAGGAAGTGTGTGATTATTCAATGACAGCAAACTTTCCTGTACCACCACTGGAACAAATTAAGAGGCTTATGTGGAAAAAAAAACACAGAGCCTGAGATCACTGTATCTGTCAAAAACATGCACACCAATGATGCCATCTGTTAAATCAAAAATAATATTGAAATCTATACATATATACGGTTATGTTTCCTCCCAGCTGTTTGATTTACTTTAAATAAATGGGAACAAACTCATACAAGGTGAGAATGAAAAAGTGCCATGTGAATAGATGCTGGACTGATGAGTGGGGCAGATGTTGAATAGTTTGCAAATGTCAGAGGAAAAAAAAACACAATATGTGCCAAGGTACACGTTATTAGGAGCAAACACAGGTACCCATCCAACCTGGGCACAAGGAGTTGGAACATGTTAAAGTGGACTTGGCACTTGTGCCAGTGAACAGATGTTAATCCAGGACAGATAATTACATCAGTGACTGAACAGATATTTTTCCACTTAATTTCCGTCTTTTGAAAAGTGTGACTACTCCCAGAGGAACTTGCTGACAGAACGCCCCCGGACCTGTTTCCTGGGAGGGAGCCCAGGGAGGCTAGCGTGCCGTCTAATAGGTGGGCTTTACAACGCTCTTCATCACAGCAGGAGTGATGAGGAAGAGGGTGGGGGGAACTCAGCATGTGGAAGATGGCCCTGCAAAATCCCTCTTTTGTTCTGCTTTAACACCTCTGAAGATACAAAAGTCGTTGTATCTGCCAGAAATACAATAACAGATTTTTGTTGGATAATTTAATTGTTTCATTGAAAGAGATTGCCAGAGTTTTGAAATGGAAACATTTGTTTTCTGACTTTAAGTAAAAATAATTCATCAGTTTTTATATGAAAATAGATTTGCATGCTTTCTCAAATGTCATCTTAATTAACTATTGATTTAATCACAATTGTCTCTTTCCACTTCCACTTGCCTTCTTTAAAATGTTTTGAAAATAAACCATCAAGATCTTATTTCTCACAGATCTTTCGGCCTAAGTACAAAATAATTAGCATCTTTATGTAGCAATATGCAATCAATTTACTAGTAAGTGAGCCACAACCCCATTCCAGAGGGCTTAATTTAAACAGTGGTATATTACTGTTCATAACATATAATTTTAAGAATTGATATGATACAATTCCAAGAATTCACAGTACATGGTCTGCAATAGGTTATACAGTAGGTTCTAAATGTATAGTTATGTATATATGTATATAGGTATTTTAATAAGAGGTTGTTTTAATTGCTACCTCTGTGTGTGAATTTAACAATTTCCATAAACAATGCAGTGTCATTTTAATTTGGCATAAACAGGCAGCAAAAATGCTACACTGCTTTGATGTGCATTGTAAATGCTATAACTTTCATATGGGGTTCAAAAACAATACACTCTTGATTATATGTGGTGTAAAACATTGACATACATTCAAAACATATTGATCTTGATAACAAGTGTGTTTACCAAACTTTGTTGCAACTTAGTTTTGTCAACAGAAAATGACATTAAAAGTACAGTCCTCCAAAGGGTGACTTCACAGATTTTATGATAGCAGACATGGGCTGCTGAACTGCATTAGGGAAATTTACAGTCCTATAGACATTCGAAACTTCATTGCATGGAACCTTGTGATAAATACAACTGTGATTCAGGTAAACAGGGCTACATTACAAATCCAAAAACATGGCTTAGAACAGATCCAAACTTACTTTAACTTTAACCCGAACTTACTCCATACTTTATTTAAACATCCAACTCTAAACCCACAAACAATCATTGATTTCTGCTGATCACTCTGATCCACTGCATGGTTATAGTTATCTGACTAGCCATTTACGTCACCCTCATTAAATCTCACAGAGAATTGCAACCTTTCTTTCACACCTTTTATTCAACCTGCAAGGGTGAACTGAAAGCCTAAAAATGCTTTGTAATGGAGAATAATTAAGTGCAGGCCTTTCCTGTAGGAGGGAAATGAAGTGTACAGTATTGAACTGCCTTGATGTCGAGGTAACTTTACCGATTGATTATGCTAAGAACTTAGTTTAATGTCCTTGGAAAGTGCAGCAGATAATCCATTGAGTTATTAATATGTGAAGGACCAGAAAGTTCTGAGCCAACATAGCAGATCTCTTGGGAAATCCTATTATGGCAAGAGTGTTAGTCACCACCTGTGTCACGGGGCAATGAAAGGATTTCAGCCCTAATACGCTATAACCCATTTTTCCCCTGACCTCAGGCATTACACTGTTTGACCCTTGGTGTGATAGAAGGGAATGAGATTGAGTGACCTGAGATTTGTTTCCTAATGGAATTCATTGTAGTGTTACTTATCGGCTGTTGAAACACGGTAAGGTACAACCGCACAGGTGATTGTCAGTGCTCCCCTTTTCTTTACAGCCGGGATGTCACAAGAATGCTCTGCTACATCGTGACTGCAGGAATCATAACCAAAGAACAAGGACAGCAAGATATATTGCTTTTTCAGAGCACAGTACAACAATGGCAGAAAATAATGAATGCCATAACAATGCCATTGCTGTATAGCTTTTCCTCTAAAAGATTTTTGTAAGTTGTAGGGAAAACATTGACTTCAGTCTGACAGTATTTTTGATATCATTACAGTGATGGAACTTCCACACCTAAAGTCCTTAGTCTGACTAGTCACACAGCAGGATATGATAAATTCATTTAAAAGGGGTGCAGGTGGCAGAGGGAGGGCTGTCAACTGAGATTCTGTCTCCTCGTGTTTATACTCTGTGTCAGGTTAGTCCATTTAATGTAGTTTATATATAGAGAGAGAGAAAAAGAAACATTACAACTGTCAAAGTGGGGGAGGTGAAATCAGGCAAGTTTAACTAAAGTAACTATCACAATCATAAATGCAGAGTTGAGTCATAGTTGGTTGATTGGCAATTAGCATTTATGCCAGACAATTGCCAAGAGGTCTGACAACTTCCACGCTAATGTAGGTTTTATAAGCCTCAGGAAAGTACTAGCTCAACTTCAGAAAGCAAGCAGTCTCAAAAACAGCAAAACTGTTTAATATTCTGAATAACCTCAACAACAATGAGAGCTAAAATATGAAACGGTTGTCAAAAGCTCACAAACACGAACAGACGGACACTTAACCGAATAGACGCTAAATGGCACAAAAGAACAGCCTCATAAATTACCACAGAATTGATTGGGCACCTTTGTGAGCCCACACAACAAAACCTGCATGTCAACGGCTTTACAGAGCTAGACATTTTTTGGCAGTGGTGCCTTTGGTAAAAAACTTGGACAAAAGCTAAAGCGAATGGCCAACTGTTAAGCACATTGGATATCTGTAATAGTATGGGAAGCCACATTGTGGGAGACATTAGGGCCAACAATTTCTCTACAGTAGTATAATAGCCAAAGAATATGAGGCTATTTTACAAGAGCATGTGCATTAAGTGGTGCAAATTTTCTATATGATTCTTGCCTTCTAGGGCGATAATCCTGCCATGCAACCTCAAAACTGATTTAAAAGCAACACCTATTTGGAAAGTGGGGAGATAATGATAAATTAATGTTCAGTTATGTAATACATACGGCATGTATGCATAAAATGTTCCAAAGACATTTCATAATGCTTTTACAATTGGCCAAACAAATTGTAGGGGCAAGTAGCGGAAAGAAATTCTTTAATCACAAATGAGAATGAGAGATTCCACACTTGCTCAGGACATGCACAGGAAAGTTTTTTTCATCTGCCACAAAATGGACTGTAAACTTTTGTCAGATATGGTAACTCATAACCCTGCATTTGACCCATCACTGATGAGGAGTAATGGGTCAAACATAAACACACTGAAATGTAAACATACACACTCCCGCAGCACTGGCAGCCAAGCAGGGGTTAGGTGCCTTGCACAAGGGCATCCGAGTTGCTACCTGCTGGTACCCTGGAATCAAACCAGCAATCTTCTGATTACAATTCTGAAGCACTAAACAGTAGGCCACAAAAAATATAAATATTTTAATGGCCTTTTCCTTTTCTAACAATAATTTAACTTAAGATAATTAATAACATTGGTCCATCTTAAGCCTTACCTTTAGAACTATGCAAGGGTGAACAACATGTTAATGGGGACAATTAAAATATTCTTTTAAATAAAAAAATATACTTCTAGAACTAAAATTCAATATTAGGATCTAATCTCTCAATTAACATCTATTAATAGTTACACTTATTTTTGGGGCATGTAACTACTGCTTATATCAAAATAATGTAATTACATTTTTTGTATTCTGTGAGTCATGATGGAAAATTGCCCCTGGTCCCCACTTCATATATACATTATACAACAGTCTCAAGATGTTAAGTGTAATATGAATAGACAGGAAGCATGATGAGGTATCCTCTATGTGTTATGTCCCTCTATCCACAATATGATTAAATTATGGCAGCCAGCTCTTCTCCCATGCCCTGTAGACAGGAATTAAGAGTGTCATTAAAAAAAAAAGGGGGCCCTGCAGCACTGACCTGATTGGTGACATTACAGTCATTACAGAGTTTTAAAAAGAAAAGCATTTTTTGGCTTGAATGGGCTTTTATGGTTAAGGATGTTTTTGTTATGTAAACTGTGTCCTTCAGTGATAAAATACTCAGGTGTCAAAATGACCAGCAAGAAATGAATTGCCTCATTACATGAACCATCTCGCATAAAGTCCAAGCTGCATTTCTGCATCAATGTGACAGACAGATATTGGTATGCATGAATGTTTGAGTAGACACTTGAATGGTAAGCAACCAAATGGGGCAATTTCACCTCCCATAACAATAACAGCATTTACCACCGCATAAAAACAAAGACTATCTGCATTGTCAGAAAACACCTGTCCGGGTATCTGTGTAATCTAGCATGTCAGTACAAATATGTCAGTATGGCATATGACATTTTCCTGCAGTGTTTTCTCCCCTCAAAAATCAATAGAGCACCACTGTTAATAAGCATGCAATGAGAATCAGTCTGGTCCCAGTGAACTGAGCTCAAGTAGTCGATTCACAGGTTCAGTGCATATCAAATGAATCTATCTGACTGTGTGGTTAATGCAACAAAAATCTATATAATAGTACAAATAATAGTGGACTTACTTGCAACAAGAAACAGTGAGACCATGTATCTTTGGGAAGCACATTTTTTTTTAATCTTGGCACATCAGTTTTGAACAGACAACATTTGGCTAGACTCATTCCTGACAAGAGCAAAGACATGGCACACTTAAGCTGGGCTCCCACACTCCTGTTAAAGATTATTCGTTTATCTGTCCCCAACAGATTAATGAAAGCCTTAAGCAAGACCACATACACTAAAGAAGCCTAAAATATACAATTAACCAACTCGGCTACACAATGTGTGTGTAATTAACCAATGTAGGAGGAGACTAAAACAGGCAAGCATTATAAATAAATGGCAATTGGGCTTACTTCTGGTCATACAAATGAAGTCATTTATAGTTATTATGGGCCTGGAACTAATTAGAAATAAAATGAAGGGTGCATTGTCAATCCAAGTATCCACTCCTCTATTCAAGAGTGTCCCAGCCAGTATGTGCCTAATGTTTTAATCAGTGCACCTCCAGTGCACAACACGAGTCCCTCTCGATTATTGCAATTCAATTTTGAACATTAATTATAGCCAGTGCCAAAGGGTATGTTCTCTTTTAGCAAAACCTCAGCCTGTTTCTGATATATGTTTGCTCAATCAGGATTTTGCAGAGAGCTTATATTCTGAACTATCCTCAGAAAAATAAGTGATGTTAAGCAGGGCTGGTGAGTTTTTGAAGTTCTTAAAGTATTTCTTGATATTTGTATGACCAGTTTGTTTATACCCATACAACCACCTGATACACAAACATCAAACAATGTTATGAGTTAATTACAGTAAGGCTAAATTTATCCTTATGGAACAATTTCAATAAAACAATGTAGAAACAGCAAACATGTTGTGTTTACACAGTGTGTGTTTACCACACAGTCAGGCTAAGTGAATTCATACAATTGCATGAAACAATGTACAGTATCACCTTTCCATTAGCTTTCTGAATATATTACTGTCTAAAACTACCAAGACTTTCTGGGTCACTTATGTTTGCCTTTGTAATTGCACAGGCGAAAGGTCAAACAAAGCGTTTTATAGTGGCACACTCGCAGGTGAGACAGAGCATTGAAATCATTTTGTGTGTGATGAAGTTAACAGATCTGCTGTGTCTCTCCTCCAGTTTGTGTAGGACTGCATTCACTAGTGCCGCCCTCCCCCAGGCCCCCCCACGTGACACTGGCAGGCCTGTCACATCCCCACACAGAGGCAGATGGAGCCTGCTTTTTATGTACTAATCAAGGAGGAATTTGTACCCTCACAGACACGGCACCCATGACCCCTGTGTCTACTCACATTAATTATTCATCCTCAGTTAGGTGAGAACTGCCAAGGGTGTGCCGGCAGAGGAGAGAAACAGAGGGCCTGTGAAAGAGAGATCACTCACAGTTCTGGTTGTCACAGTGAAGTACCGCTAACCTCAGTGTGCCCGCCTACACGTCCCTCACCCCCCACACAGGACTGCAGCGAGGGTCATTACACATCAAACTCACATGACCTGACGAGGCACAATACAAGCCAAATAGTTACATTTATTCACTTGGCAGACGCTTGGCAGAACCCACAACATTTGCGGTGTTAACGCAACGCAAGTTCCTTAATGTATTTATTTTCCTGATTTTCAATTCATATTTATAAATAGAACAACAAATAGAGCTAATTATGAGTTGCTTGGTTGTGTAAAATGTAAAGGCATTTGTGCGCACACACATATA
>JBAJNP010001258.1:0-65403 GCA_036877545.1 Yasuhikotakia modesta | reverse complement strand
AATTTGTATCGCATATGTCAGACATCAAACTTATGAATATATAAAAATATGAATAGCAATGTTGTTATTTATATTAGTATTATGTAACTTGTTCTTATTATGTAATGTGCGACATTCATCTAAATGAACCAAAAGAGCCACATTTACTATTATAAAGTTGCACGTTTTTACTATAACTATAAATGCTGCTATGTTAACTGGACACACAATATCCCTTTAAACGATGTCTTTACACAGACTTCCAGATGAATTCCCAAGACATTCATTAATTCCACATCCAGTCGCTGTATTTGATTAATTCTGGGAACACAATGTAGGCAAAACAGACGATCATACTAATGAAAAAGCTTCTTGCACAAATCGCCACTAGATGGCAATATATTCACAAAACTAGCAAATCTGTGCTGCCGTGGCTTGTTCTTAACTTATTCAATGCCATTAACAGTTTATAAAGCCAGTTTTTAATGTTTTATAATTTACATTTGACAGTGTTTCAATATTAAAACTGTCAACTGCTAATAATAAGGTAAATATATAGTTTTTAATTGATACTGTATTATTGTAAGAGTTGTTGCTGTTCCGCCTCGGACCAGTAGAGGGCAGCACAACTGTGCGCATGTGCGTCAGTCCAGCGACCACAAAGAACCGTAACAGGTTTTCCCAAAGGTTTAGCATTTCATCAATATTATATAAATTGCTTTTTGGGGTCAGTACAGATAAATATAAATGTTGACTCTAGGATAATTACGGCTAGTGATTCCAAGCTATTGTGTATGATTTCCGTGGGTTTCACGTCGTATAACTGATACTAAATTGTACATTATCATCTCAGGGTTTTCCTTTTGGGTTTTGTATGGCTGAGCCGTGATCATGCAGCTATGGAGAGTGTGATTGTTTTTATTGCACCACAATGTACCCGGTAGTTACTCACGAATGAGCGGCAAGAACCAAGATCATCATTATCATGTTCATCCAATTTACTCAGGAAGTCTATATTTAGAGTCCAATTTGAGCTCAGAGACTGAAGAGATGTAGATCTATGTTTTTATTGTACTCTCAGTTCTCTCTTCCACTTTCTTACAGTTTAAACTGTAATCTGTAAGAATATGAATCTGTTTTCACACCTGTACGGAGAGATCTGTTCAAATATTTAACTCCAAGCAGAAAGCAGAGTTCAAACTCTTGCCATGTGTATCTAAAAAACACTGTTTTTACCAGAATCAGAAACAGTTACTGCGTGTTACTGCTGCAAAGTTTCTTGTATTGGAAAGTTAGCTATTAAGAACCAATAGGTTCAAACAGGTTCTTAAACTATTTTTGAATGTTTCAAAAATTTAGTTTAGTAAAATATGAAAAGATCAATTATTTTGAACATAAAGGCTGTCGTGAGGAAACAGACGGAGCACATGGTCTCAAAAGATGCCAGTCACTTAAGCTATTATAAACTGTGATGGATGTGATTTGGGGTTTTGTTGTTCTGAGAGGCGGATTCGTGGATGCATGTGTGTGTTGACAGGTGAATGGGTGTGTTCTGGCCTGGTCCCCGTTGTTTAAGCCCCACCCCCAGCGTTTAGCCCCACCTCTTCTCTAGAGATTGGCTCCCACAACCTTCCTCAGTTGCTGTTCTACACACATGGCTGTATTTGTAAGATGAAAATGAAGATGTGAAGATTATGATTACCCACAATCCTTTGCAGTGTGCTGTTTTGTCACATCTGGACAAAACAGATGTGATTTTGGACATAAGCACAGACACAAAACAAACATGCACGCCTTTATGCACATTCATCCCCGCCTACTTCTGTCAAAATTTTAACTCAACTGCCAAACAGTGATTGATCAGTGCTGGTCAAATGAGTGTCTGCATATCTAAATGTTAAGTTTCAGTTTTGTGTATGTTTTTGTTGTTGTGCGCACTTGTGCGTGTGATTACTGAGTGCTGTATTAGGCAAATGAGTCTCGCACACTTTTCTAATTTAACACACAATTTTTTTGTATTAATTAAAGATCATTTGTGTGTATATTTTGTCTGGAAATGCACGTCCGCTTTCATTCTTGTGACACGCCTGCTGTCATTGACTGCTGACCTCTCTGTCTTCAGCTGTAATAGGAGAAACGCTCTCAGGCGCGAGACTCGGGTACGAGGCGCTCGAGGGAGACTTAGCCATCATCAGCATCTACACACAGGGCGACCTCGCCCGCAGAACACAGGAAAACCAGTCTAGACACGGAAATGTGATACGGCAATTGGGAATAATATGTGGATGGATGAAGGAATGAATATATTACTTTTCTCTCGCTCATAAAGATTTATTAACTACATAATGGGGGAAATAAAGGAGGTGTCGACCGTAAATCATGCAATAATCTTTCTGTAGTCCTCCAGCCTTTGTGTTATGAATACATACAGTACAGGATTCACCATCATTAAATAGTTGATCTCTTTCATATAGCTGCTTTATTTATGGTTTAATATGGCTGCAATTTTGTAAACGCGGAATTATTATGTGTCACTTTTTCTTTTTCTTATTACATCTTATAGATTTTTCTCCCACTGGTATTGATTTTAGGATCAGATTCCTCCTGCGCCTTTGAGAGAGAGAGAGAGAGAGGGAGAGTGAGAGACAGTGAGAGAGAGTGAGAGTGTGTGTGTTGAATGTAATGGAAAATATGAGAAGGCTGTATAGACAACATTTATTTATGTAAATCTAACTGTATTATATATATTACAGAATAGTTAATTGTTATCACTATTTAAATTATTTCATAGGTTGCCTAGTATGTGATGCTCCAGTATCTGAATTTTTTTTTATTCTGAAAACGAAAGTGTTAAATAATAAGTTACCAAGATTATTTGACTGGTCATGTGATCCCAGCATGTGCCACAAGCCTCATGAGACACCGTCTCTGTGTGAAGTAATACATGCAATTTTATTATTATTTTATTAGTTTACTGATATAACTGGAATTATTTTATGTGAGTGTAGATGATTATAATATAATATACTATTCAAAATAAGAATTGATTTCATTTTGTGTAAAACGGTTTAATATAGACTTTTATTGTTGCTCATTTAATTAAAAAGATTGTCAGTAATTTCACAAGAATCTCAGACAAAATTCCAGCAGGATTCTGTCTGTTTTTTGTCCTGCTGGTTTGTTCAGAATCCTGACATTAGCAGTATTCAGTAAATATCTGTGATTTTAGTTCACACAGTTTCATTATTGCTACAGAACAGTGCACACAATCAAACCTGGCTTCTCTCTCTCTCTCTCTCTCTCTCTCTCTCTCTCTCTCTGTTGCTCAGATGTGATCATGCAGTCTAAAGGTATTAAATTATTCCAGCCTAGCAGCCGAACTCCACTGCATGGGGAGACGCCAGAATTATACACACATTTAAAAAGCTGAAATGCGTTTTGGCGAAACAGCGAGAGCTGATGATAGTGCCCTGAATAGCCACCGATGGTTTTTGTTTAGTGAAACGTTCCGTGATTTGTTACAATCAATGAATGTTAACTCTGTCTTTTTTACAATTGGAATACAACTTCCAGAGATGTGAGATGAACCAGGGCTTGTTTAAGAGTGAATAGCTGATGTTTTTCCAGTACAGAGACATGAAGACTTTTGCTCCTGTAATGCACCAGTGAGCATAGAGCACAAACCGGAAAGGAGGAAGATCTGTTCGGTGGTCTTCCTCATTTAAACCATCACATGCACCAGCCATCACAAAGCCCAAATCAATGCCTGACCGACTCAGTTTGATATATTTGTAACAGCATGTATTTTTGTTTTAGTGTGCGCGTGTGTGTGTGACAACTTGCTACTTAAGATCTATGATCACATCCAAGTTTGTATTTAAACTCTGCAACTATTTGTAAACATGCAAAGATTTTAAAGCCACATTCATTTCTAGTAACATTTTCAGACAGCATAAAGTATTTACATTAATTTTACTGTTTTCATACTTGTTTTAACCACATAAATACGAGATTGTAATATGTCAAATTGCTAGGTAAGTTACGCACAGTTTAACTGTTCCTGAGGTTTAGTCTTAAGCTCACAGCTGATTGGTCAGTGTCTGTTTAACATTTGGAGGTGACATGCAGCTGTCACAATAACAGTGTAAACACAGGATTAAATGAGCTTTGAGTTATGTGTCATTTTCCATGAGCTGCTGAAATGACATTATCTGCAGAGTTTGCATGTGTGAGTGGCGGTGTATATATTCACTCACAGGCCAGTGAAAAGCCTCTAATGCAATTTCACACTGAATTTGACTAATGTAATTAGCAGCTTTCAGTTTTGCCTAATGAATGTAATCACCCTAAATGGACAAATGGATTAAACTCTTAGCATTTGCAGCGACAACAGCGAGTGGCATTATGTCTTTGTAAATGTAGTTGCTATAGAGATTTGTTAACATATTAGAACAAAATTCTTATGAATTAGCACATTCCCTAGCAAACCGTTGTGGACATTTTCTGCTGAGATATGATACATATGTTATCTGTATGTGTGTGTGGGGGGGATTTGCGTCCGAGCAGATGAGGTTTCCTGGCTTTCATTCAGGCCTAATGAGTTTGACAGGTGTTGTGCTGAACTGAGATCAGGAAGCAGGAAGGACAGTTCTGTTCTGGGTGATTGCTGGCCTTCAGGCTCCATTTTCAACACCTGCAGAGCAGATCTCAGATCAGTCTCTAGGGCATTAGCTTTCAGCGAGATTCCCATCCTACAGGAAGCCAGAGCCAACTCCGTAATCATCCTCAAAACAGACCAATCGTGACAGGACGCTCCGACTGAGCTCCTTATAGACCTGGCTTCCATATGCAGGAGAATGAGGAGAAGTTTGAGGAAGTGATTGTTGTGGCATCCTGGTGCTGTTTGTTTGTTTATTGGTATGATAACTGTTGAAGATAAATGACATCATATCCTGTTTATAAGTCCCACTCTTTGTGCCTTTGGACTCCAAAGCTCTTTCTCTCTTGATCTTTCTCTCTCAATCTTTCTCTCTCAACCTTTCTCTCTCCTACCTTCAGTTCCTCAGATACCATCTCAGGATCCTCCCATGTGGAGCACCAGTCCGTGATGAATCCACAAGTCTGGGGAAATGAAAGTGTTTCTTGGTCATTTCAAAAATGGAATGAGGTTCTTGAAAGGTATTAAATTCTGTTATATATTGTCTCCCACTATAGAAGAACTCTGAAATAAATCAATACAGAAAACAGCAGCGTTGGAGCTGGACAGGGAGTTGAAATATTAAACAAGGGGCTTAAAACACGGGCCAAAACCTATTTGGAAAAGAATCCATTATGGCTCAGATACTCTCCGCAGTTGTCTATGAAATTGAATTTGGGTAAAGAGAGAAGAAGCAGTGGTTTGAGGACTCATTTGCTATGGAATTGAGAGGCAGTTTAATCAATAAGACATACAGTATTTGGAATGCCAAACAGAAATAAGGCTGTAGGAACAGCGCAGAGTCAGGGGTGAGATTGAAGGATAAGCTTAGCAATGATTGCTAACCGCCCAATTTTCAACCCCTGACTCTCTCTCGCACACACACACACACACACACACATCTATAAATTCCTGAAGAACTCTTTAAAATTGCATTCCTGGTGTTCAAGGTGTGGTTTTGTGAAATTAAATGTTAAAAATTCCTTAATTCAAGGAGGCAATATAAGGGTTTTACCTCAGGCTATAGCGCAATACTAATGTTAAGCTCAGCTCTCCCCTTTTTCCCAAGAGCCCAGATGTAACAAGTGGACCATTATCCTGCTAACACCACAATACCTCTCCATCACACGCACGCCCACCTCAGTTCTTCAATCATTTCCATTCAGATTGAATTTTATTCATAGTCACATTAAACCTTAGACAAAATCCAGGGAAGGATTTTAGGTTGAGCTGCTTGTGAGCGGCGCTGCCTTCCCTCACAAAAAATCTTGTATTTTTGAGTTCTAAATTATTTAAGTGTAACAATGACAGGAATCAATTTTCTCACTTTAGATGCTCAGTAGCGTATCTGAATGTAAGTTTAACTTCCATTCTAGAATTTTTACCATTGTAGGAATTGTAGCCTTTGGAAATGAAAGGCAGCGTTCCGGTGGGATAGAACGTCTGCGAGAAAGAGCCAGGGAGAAAGAGAGGGAGAAAAAGAGAAACCTGCTGTTCAGGCACTTTAAAAAGAAGTAGTGAGAGAGTTCACACCACCAGAGATCCAGTATTTTCCAAAGTATAGCCGACATCCATATCAAGCAGATCCGCAGCACTTCCAGAGAGAGCCTGAGGTAGGAATCGATCTCCTCTGAGGCTGAACTTTGCTCTGGAATGTTCCTGTGGTTTGGATGCTGCACACAAAGCAAGACAGGTAGACAAACACAAAGAAAGTGAAAGCTACATTATGGTTTTGTGCTTGATGTCTCCCTGGCAATTAAAACCTGTCTGACGGACAAGCTGAAGACCTCCAACCTCCATCATTGCCAGAACTTCATGCATTGTTCTGCAGTCAAGCCCTGTGGCATGTTCTGGGCCCTGGTGTGGGTTTCTGAAGTCTCGGCTCAACAATTTCGATTCCCTTATTTCCCCCCTCTGGTTTTGTGTGTGCTTGTACTAGCTGTAGGGTCAGTTTTAAGCTTTAAATGCGTGTTTCTCCTCTCTGGAGATGATTGTGTAGCAGATTACTGTTGGATATGCTAGTGCTGTCCTCTGGCTGTTTGGTAACAAAACTATTTGAAAACGGTCTATAAAATGTCTGTAAGCGTGAAGGCAAATGAATGCATTTGCAATACACGTATTCTTTAAGTGATATAAATGTGAATTCATTTATTTGTGTTAGATTGCAATAATGTTTCATTTGTTGTTAGTTTGTGGTATGTGCATATATTTTACACGTGTATTTACAGGTTTGATATTAAGATAAAAACACTATTTATTGAGTATGTAAACAAATGGGTGAAGCTACATACCAGCAGTACTTCAAATGCAGCTCTTTTGAGAAACACAAACCATGAAGCTAAGTGCTCTTATGTACAAGATACCGCACAAAAAGTGTCGTCTGAAAGCCTGATGTTGGTTCAGCTCAAAATGAGATTAGACCTGAGATTTTTCTTGCTTTTGAGACTATAAAGAAAAGATTATTTCAAGGCAATTCAGGCCTAAATTGTTTTGATAAATTCTCTGAATGGCTGGTGAATAATGGCTGTGTGGGTTGTGTAATGAGTGAAGCCAAACATACCGGTTCATCTCAATTACTGATTCCTTTCTGTTCTGCAGCGACAGAGACTTCATCAGCTCGTTTTTCTCGTTTGATGTGGGCTAATTGCGAAAGCAGGGCTTGATAATAGAGATTGATTCTGGACATTTCCGCATCACCTCTTCATTTTCCAGCTTTCTTTTCCTCTGCTTAACTAAATCAATCTCTCTCACTCTCTCTCTCTCACTCACACACACACACACACACACACACACGTTGTCGACTCATGGTGGGACCCAGTGGGCCTATTTGACTGAGCTCAGATCTTCTGCATTAATTAAGACACACAGAATGACATCTCTGCAGCAGGCACAGCAAGGTCACCTCTGCCTTACAGAAGGACCCTTGCAGGGATACGCCACGCTAGCCATAATACACACTTACGTAGCATACAGAAACTCCTTTTACATTTATTCATTCATTTCTCAATTTGCCATCAAGACCAAATTATCTGAGCTCCACTTTCTACATTTATTTAACATTGTTACACTCTTACTATGTCAACAATGTCTCAAAAATAGTTTTTTAGGAGAAACATCTAACAGAGAAATCAGATTCTTTAATAATAATGAACAAAACCCAATCTTCATGTCTTTTTTTGGTTCATGCAAGACTCGTTCTATCTTAGTCACTGTCTGTCATTCACTCAGTTGGCTGGCAGTATAAACATACAGCTATTCAACGGCTGGTGTTTTGTGTGAATGCAGATATTTCCATCCCTTGAGACGAGAACATGCCTCTCCAAGCATGTGTGTATGTGTGTTAGTTTGTTTGTGTGTGTGTGTGTGGGGCAGGGACCACAGGGAACTGTGTGGTCAAACTGAGAGAAAGCTCTCTGCATTCTTATCATTTGTTGCTTATCTCTCTGCATGCTACTGAATGACTGTGACCTACAGGTGAGCCATGCAGGCTCCTCACGCTGGGCTTATAAATTACAGAGGCCTTGGGAGAGAGAGAGTGGGCGAGCAAGAGAGAGAGGGGGGTTGAGAGAAAGAAGTGTGAGAGCCTTTGTACCTGGGGGGGGGGTCATCTCTCACCAACTTCTCTCTCACCCTCTCTCACTCTCTCTCTCTCTCTCTCTCTCTCTCTCTGTGACAGCTAATCAGCATTTGTAAATTAGGATGTATCGCCTCTCTGCTGCAGATGTTATATTATTATTATAGGCGCAAACCGGACAAAAGGCAGCGGTCTTTGTGACGCGCGGCACCCTGGGCCGTGTCCTTGGGTTTAGGCGAAGAAAAGTATGGCTTTTGATTGCTGGAAGGGCTGTAGATAAGGGAAAATCATAAAACCTTTTTATGGTCATCGAGTGACAGCATAATTCTGTCTCTGCCTTCTATTTAATAGCAGGTGTGTCATTTTCATGCTGTCTGTTTTCTGTCAAAAGCTTCTGGAATTATTCAAAACAGCACAATAGAAAGTATTATCAATATGGTGCGTTTTAGCATCTGTAATATGTACATTTTTCCAAGCAATTTTCTCAATCAAATACTGCAAGATGCATTTTATGTAAAATAAAATCCATTCCAGTTGAGCACAATTTTATTTACTTGTTTATTTATGTGTCATTTTTTTTAGAGCCATGTTGTTAACGCACTGTATGGATGACAACATAACTCTGAAAGGTTAAAACATGTCTGAAATTGCCCATGTAAATGATTGGTTGCTTCTCAATGTACGAAGAACTCCCAAGCTGTTTTTTGTTTCCTAGTACACCATCTCTTTGTTGCTTCACCATAAAACAGAATGAGGATTGTAAAAAGGTTAGTGCATGGAAAACAGGCTAATGCACTCAACAAGTGTGCTGCTCCAGGGAAAAGACACACAGATGTTGCGGTTAAGAACTGTCATTAGACACTGGAAGAAAGCATGACTAGATTTGCTAAAATTGCCTTTTTGTGTCTTGTGGTACCAGTGCGCCTGTATGTGTGTAAGTGTGTATTGTATTGTATTTATCATGTATAAATGTGAGTGCTTTCAGTAGTCATTCCTCTTTATTCAGTAGGTTTGGGACTTATATTTTTAAAAAATATTTTGTTTAAAAAAAAACACCAGAAGTTTGGAAAAAATATTAAAAATATTCATAATGTAATAAGCTAAAACTTTATTGTTTTGCTTTTGTGGGCCAGTCAGAGGAAAATTCAGTCAAGTTGAAAGTGAACATTTTTTCTCATTGTCTGGTTGTTTTCCGCTCCAGGTAGAGCAGAGAAGCTGTGTGTGTGTATTTGTGTATGTACACAGCCCCTGCTGTGGCTTATAGCTTCAGTCCACTCAGCAAACATAGAGCAGTGAGACCATATAGATGAAACAACCTGCTGTGTTCCTGGAGTTCCTGGAAAACGTCCAACTCCCGGAGTGGAAACAGTGCATCCATTAGCTGGATGCTGTATGTGTACGTGTGTGAGAGCTTTTGATGCCTGTGGTACCATCCTAAACTTCCTGCTGGCCTATCGCATTTGGCCAAAAAATTACTTTACAGCCTCCATCCATCTGTGCACTTCCTGTCTGCACGTATCCCAGAATTCCTCTGGCGGTGCTCCTAAACAAATTACAGTCCTCACAAAACAGATGGATGCGTTTCCTGGCTTGAGTTGTATTCAGAAACGGAAAACATTTGAATTGAATAAACGTGTTAAAATAGATAAGAAAACAGATATGAGAAACCTCAGATAGGCTCAGAAATTGTTACAGTAGGTAATTGGCAGACATTTCCAATGATTAATGAGACACTTGACAGTTCATTCCTTGTTTCTAACTCTTGCAATCCTGTGGCGTGAATTTGTGAGATTAGTTAACAGAGGTAGCTGCCATTTTTAGAGAAACATGGTGTTGATCGAACCCAGGCAGATGAAACCAATTAACCCAATCTAATCCATTGTTGCGTCTCTGTATGGAAATGCTGACTGTCTGGTGAGGGGGAGCCGTTATTCTAAAGGTCATTTTTGACATAATTGCAACATGTTTGTAGTAAAGCGAGTTTATTGCTCCCTTGGGCACTTACGAAGTTCATCTCTCTTGTATGCAGTTGTAATTTAGCAGCGTGTCAGATGTAACTACCAGCAGATACAGTGTTTCATTAAGACTCAAATTAATATACGAAAGAAGCTGAGAAACAAATTCAGTAAAGCAAATCAATAAAGAAAATTCAATTGGGGAGTTAAGTACAACATAGCGAGCAATGACGGGGGAGATTGTAAGAATATTGATTTCTGTAACATACAGAGATATGTATTAATACTCAATAGTAAGACATGAAATATATATATTTCTTGTGGAAATTATATACTGCTGGTGGTATATGTAAAGAAAAAATTACTTTAGAGCAATTACTTATTTAAAATAAATTACATGTCAAAAGTAACAGACCAAAATATCTAAGCACTGTGTTGTTTGTATATGTAGTGTGTGTGTATGTGTGTGTGTGTAGAGAAGTAGACTTGTTGTATACAAATAATAATGTTTTTAGATGCTGTTTAGACACGCATCTGCATTACTGACAAACAGTGAAGAGTAACAAAAACTTTCTTCTGTCTTCCGACCAAAAGCAGACAAATGTTTAAATATGAGTTCATTTACAAGAGTCTTGCAGTTTCAGATGAGTTGATGATACACACGGCGAGGGTCTTTCTTCATGCCCGTTTCATGCTCAGAACGCCCTCCTATCTCTTATCCCGCTCTCCCTGGAAATAGATTTGGTCCTGAGGAACCGCGAGAGGAGGAGACCCATAAAGAATGAAATATTAATTCTCTCGATGCCCGTGACCTTGCCAGCATCCGCATTTTATTGTGGAAAATGGGAAGATAGTGAAAGCAGTAGATGTTGAGGAGTTTTCCTCTTGTATTCCGTTAAATGAAATGTGTGACTTATTGACACCTTGGTTCCGGGGCTTTGAGACATGATATTAAAGCTTTGAAGAAAAAGATGCTACAAATATTTTAGAAAAAACATGAAGACACATCTTCTTTTATTTCCTTTAATAGCTGCGGATGGAGTCCCATGTGGCACATGTTGTTTGGTATGCATGTGCATGTGTCATATATGTCCTGTGAAGGACAGATGTGATCAATAGAGATTATTAATGTTTCATGAGTGTTTATGTGTGTGGTTTTACAGCAGGTTCCCAAGGAATCATGGAGCTACAGGTTCAGAGCCATTATCATCAGAACATCTCTGACCATCTCTGTCTCTTATTGTCTCTCCACCTCTCTCTCTCTCCCCTTCCCCCTCTCGCCCTTCTTCTCACATTCCCCTGTCAGAATAACATCTCACCCCTCCTCTTCAATCTCTCCTCTATTTTACCTCTGGTTGTGTTCTGAAAGATGAACTCCAGCCAATTGTAGATGGTGTAAGGTCACCTGCAACTTAAGACACAAAATCCATATGAGTAAATGATGTAAGCTGCCAGCCCGTATCTTCTCCCCGTATTGCATCAACTCCACGCCTTGTTTTTATTCTGTTTACACAGTGCTGCTTCAAAGCAAACGTTCAACTGTAATGCCCTGTCTATTGACGTGGAGTTAAATTGCCCTCAATTATTGTGTTTTTATAGCCTCATCAAATCAAAATCGAATGTGTGTGGCTTTTAGTCTGTGGATAAGTCCATTACCTGCAGACAAAATAAATATCTTAACCAGCCTGGTCTCCTAGCATGGCTCAAATTGTTAATGTTGGTCAGTTTGATAGTTTGATGTTGTTGGTCTGGTTTAAATGAAGGTTGGGCGTTTATAAGTTTGTCAGCTTAAACTAACAACCACTGATGGTTTAAGATGGATGTTTTAGCAGAATATATCCTAGTTGATTCCTATACATTTGAAAGAATAAACTAAATTTGCTATCCTTAAAAGGAATAAGCTCTTACATGTATTCTTAAAGGTCCAATATTTTCCTTTTAACAGGAAAGGCATAAGGACAGGGAAGAGAAGATACCTATCAGACCAGATCATAATATCTTTAAGCATGGCTTGAAATGTAAAGCTTTGCATCTTCATGTCGACACAACCAACAAATTGTATTCTCATTTCCCACATGCTTGTAGTAATGCTTCTCTCACTACAATAGCAGTTCGTGTTTGCTCAGTAGCAAATGTCTGTCGCATTTAAATGTGCTGTTTGTTTATGGAGAAACAATGTGCCCTGTTGAGCTTTATCAGCGCAGTCATTATGACACCATCGGTTAACCGGCCCTTTATCATCCCTCTCCTTCTCGTTCTTGTATTCCAGCGGTAATTGGCTGATCTCAGGCCGGTTTGAGACCCGACGGTAGGCAGTGTGCCCGGGCGGGTGAGAGCGGGCGGGGTGGCAGCGTGCCTGGAGAGCGCCGCTCGGGGAGGATGCTGTTCTCTGATGTTTACTTTCGCGTTAGGTTTGTTTAGCGTTGTGGGATGGATGAAAGTGGGGCAGCGTGATTTGATGAGCCAGAGCACTTCAAATTAGCATCAGAAGCAATCAGCGATTGGGAAAGACAGCGCAACGCGTCGCAGTGTTTGTCAGCGCAGAACACGCGCTAAACGCACACACATACTCGCGCTGGCATTAATGCGTTTGACAGGTCTGATGCTACACACACACACAGAGACTTGTAAGACGATGTAAATAACTCAATCTAAGGTGACTGTCAAAAGCTTCCGGAACTGCAAATCGCTGAAACATAAATATTTTTAGCTTGTTTTGTGTTATTTAAGTTTTTTGACAACTTGTGCGTCATTTCTACTAGATTTTAGAACATCAACGTCACTAGACGAGGAAATAAATGTTACTGCAATATATAGTTTTGTGTCTGTAGTATATATAGAACGTGTTTATTGCTTTTTGTATGACTTGCTGGGTATTGAAGTTTTTGTTTATTATGGCATATTTATGTGCCTAGATAAGACATTTAGTAGATACTATAGTTGACAAGCTTGTAAGGGTTGGAAATTACAATTAATTTAAATAAAGGTATACATTTCACAATCCTGTTTTTTGTCTAGTAGAAATTTGTGGAGGGCCATATGTTCACATGTTGTCAGGTGATCGATATGCAATAACACAACAGTAAGAAAATAAGACAACTAGATTAACAATGAAGAAACTGATGCTAGAAGGAATGTATATAGATATTTCTTTTTCTTACTAGCTTGTGATAAGAATGGCAGAAAAACTAAGTTGTCTTTGATGAACTATAACTGGGAACATTTTGATTTTCCCACAGGAGCGTTTGCTTTTGTATTAGGAAATCTCAGTTGTGATGCAGCAGAATGACTGCTTTCCCTTCAGCTGAGCGTGAGAACAGTTTATCTAAGAGGCAGAAAGATTACACCCGGGAAAACATGTTCTGTCTCTCTTCTGTCTCTGTCTTTTCCCGAATCACGGCGTTCCGTGCCTCGGGGGGGCACAGAAGCCAAAGAAATGGTGAATGAGATAATTGCGTCTCTTAATTAAATCCCAAGAGCTTTTAAACCCTGACGATGATCGGAATCAGCAACGTTTTTTGTTGATGTTGAACGGTGGTTATTAACACGCTCTGGATGTCATGTGTCATGTTTTGCAGAGCCCCAGTGTTTCTCATCTTCAGTCCTCAGTTCTCTCTGTCTGTCAGAATGATTGCACCCCCCCCCCCCCACCCACTAACACACCTCAGCTCTTCTCTTGTATAACAAGTGAGTCTGATTTCAGTGTGTATGGCTGTTCTCATTCTCCGCTGTTTCTGCACTGTCTTATGCGTCTCCCCTCCCCCGTGTTCCTGCATATCTTCCCTCTGGTCTCAGGCTTAATTAGGGAGATGCCTGCCTGATCAATAGAACTTCCCCTGGGGAGAATGTGTGTGTGTGAGTGTGTGTGGGTTTACATAACCTTATATTGAGGAAAAAATTGTACCCGAAAGTCAGCAAAACCAGCATAGCAATATTTAATTTTGGGGACATCCTTATTTGTAAAAAAGCTGTAAAAATAAAGTAAGCCAAGTTTTTTTTTAATTTGCCAAAGCTTTTCTGTTGAGGTAAGATTATGGGTTAGGTTATATAAATAGCTGGGTATAAAAACAATAGAAGTCTGTGGATTGTCCYTTTGTAGTGTGTGTGTGTGTGTGTGTGGTATTCACTGTTGTAGTGACCACGTTTACCAGTAATTTTAACCTTTAGAGGACATTTGTGAGGCCGCAAAAAGAAAATAAAGAAATTTGTTTTCTGAAAATGTTGAAAAGTTTTCTATTAGAATAAGGTAAGAGATAGGATGAGGTGTGGAGACAGTTAACTGTGGAGACAGACAACAGGCCAATGCGGTCTGGCTTCTTTTTGTAATCTGCCCGCTCTGAATCTTCACACACACTCAGAAACACTCCCTGGGCTATTTTCTCCCAGTATCCCGCCTGCAAATGATCCTGTTAATCTGGAGCTCTCTGCTGAGAGCAGGTGCAGAATGCAAAGTGCGCTGGCGGCGCTCCTGGTGACGGCAACAAGCGATTCGCCGAGTTCATTGTACATCACTCTGCAGGTATCTCACACTGCAGCTGGTTGTGCTACAGTACAAAGAGCTGCCGGACAGAAGCTGTAGCCCGTGTGTGACAAACAATGGGAATCTGATATTATAAGAGAAAATACATAGACGTTTACTGCAAGTAAAGCCTAATGTAAATGCAATATACATTTAAAACCATTGAGATAAATGCTGAATATGTGTATAAGTGATATTTTAATGTTATATTTGTCTTGCTTTCCTGGGAAATTCTACACATACTTAAAACCCAGGGGCGTTACTCAGATTTTCAGAGCTCTGGGTAAAACTTTTTTAAGTGGGCCTGGTGGTTCAAACCTGGTGGAATATAAACCAGGAGAAAAATCTTTACGTTGAAGGAGGGTTTCCTGGACATATCTAGAGAGCAAAATATCATAGGCTTTGTTCAGACAGGCAGTAAATATATATACGTGTGTGTGTGTTAGTGTAAACAGTCAAAGGTAGTTTTTTCATAATTTACTGACATGGTGCAATGTCATATAAATCGTGCAATATTATATTGAATACACTATTTTTTGCATTTTCTTTTATAAGAACATATGTAATACATTGTTCTGTAAAGCAGCTTTGAAACTATATGTAGTGTGAAAAATGCTATACAAATAGTGTGAATTGAATATGTGACTAACTGTAATATTAGAAAAATGACTCAGTGGTTTTGTATAGTGCAATACATGCATGCATGTTTAAAATGCCTCTGTTTTCTATTGTCTCATGTGCTTCTTCATTTCAGCACTACGGTGAGATGTTATGACAGACAGACAGGGAGAAAATTCCCAGTTTTCCAGTCTTTCTTTCCAAACTGACAGCTATTCTCAGTTGTTTAGTTTCTTTTTATCATGTTGATGCTTACATCATTACTATAGCAACCGGCTGATACATCACACGCTGGCTACACTGTCTGAACAAACAGATCAGATTTCATCACTTGCCAGGTGTCAGTGCAGACAGTCAATCACAAGGATCAGATTGAAACAAAATCTGATGTGTGTTCACAGAGCCATAGAGAATTCTGGGTGATCTCTTTTGACTTGGGCCAGTAATCCATTATCTTGGTCTTCTTGGTGGTTGCTTAGCAACCGTATTGCATGCTAGAAACCATGTAGCAACCCCTTAGCAACTGCATTGAAACACACATACAACCACTCAGAGCACCTTAGCAACTCCTTAGCAACTACCCGAGAAACACCTAATGTCAGCGAGTTTTAAGTATTATTTAATTTCCTTCACCTGAATCCACCTCATTAAACTTAAAGCTTTACAGTGTCTGATGTTGAAAAGATGAACAAAAAAGCACAGCAAGCAAAGGACGGCTTTTGTTCACATTTTATGCTTTAATGGTTGCAGGTTTAAAAAACCGAAGGCTTGGAAACGAAAATCACATGCACAGTCAAAAGGGCACAGAGGACAAAAGTAAACTATAGTTAATTTGTTCCATCGGTGAGAGAGTCCAATCTGCTTAATAACAATGCAGCCCGGGCTGGCAGTAATGTAGAGGGATAGAGCTGTAAACTCGTTTTGGACCGGCTCTGTTTCCCACGGCAACGCTCGCTTCCTCCCAACTGACCTGGGTTCCAATCCAACATCCCTCTTCTATGCCCCTCCACCCCCTGAAATCTGTCTGTAACAACAGAAAAACACACACACCAGACCTGCTGTTTGCACCGTACCTTAATGAAAAACAATGAATACTGATGCAAAAATTTGACACTGCCTGCAGCAAATTAGAGAGTGTGTGATATAAAATAAGAGCAGGAGAGACAGAGAGAGAGGGGCATGCCTTATAGCTGAAGGTCTATCTGACTAATGCCAGGTATGCAAATAAATATTAACTGAGCATTTTAAAGCTGTTTACTGGAAGCCCATCGGACACAAGCTCCTGCCTAAAAAGCTCCAGAGATCCAGTCAGCCCCAGCTGTCTTATTAAGCTGCTAAATATAACTGCAGCTCAGTTTGATAGCTGTTACAAAAACGGAAAGAAGGTATTTTTGTAATTTTTTCGTTCTCCCCCCACTTCCTGTCTCTACGGCTGGTAATTAAGGACTCATGGAGGAAAACGAATCTCACTGGGTTATAAGTTGACTCAGGGCTTTTTGTTTTATTTTAAAAGACTTGTCTCCCGTGTGTGTCTCCTTGTGTATGTTTGACGCAGATATCTCAGGGCTTATGTACATACGTGTGTGTGCGCAGCAAGTTCCTTTGTCTCTGTGCGCTGTTAAACCCCCTAAAGACTGATTAGCGAATTGCCCGACGGCAGCGACAGGAGGTCGTGTGTGTATGCGCATGTTTGTGTGTATATTTGTGCAGTGGGATATTGTTTCTGGTATTAATGAGTTACGTATAGCAGTGCCAGGAGTATTGGCCATTGGCAGGGTGTTAGCAACTGTTAGCGACTGTAGTTGTAAACCTCCGGGGTTCAGGGGAAACAAGAATGACGCACTAATTAAGGATTTTATCTTAATTTGTTCCTTAACCTCATTTAAATGGAGCTGGAATAAGTCCAGTAATTTTTAAAGGAACCCCAAACCTTACAAAATTGTGTTGGCATGGTACTCTTACTTTGACATAATAAAGGGAAAACTACTTAAATCACACAATTGTGTATAAAGTAGTTTTTTACACACAATGATCCTGCAAATTAATTCTCATAATATAAATAATTATCATTTTTGAAGCGGGTGAAAAAAATACAGTGTTTTTGTTAATTAAATCAGTGTTGAACCCCCTTTAAAGCTGTCAGAATATGAGAAGATAAAATCTGTTTTAACACAATTATATCCCTCGGTTTTAAGCAAGGTCTTCTGGGAAACAGAACCTGCTGTCCAATAATTGCTTCTGCACGTAGCGGCGCTACGAGAAACCCTGAGCTTTCATTTCTGTGTGGAAGTTTTGAAAGGCTTGAAAGCAGTTTTTATGTGAAGCCGGGCGTCCTGTGTCTGTTGAATGAATTGGGCCCTTGTTTTACTTGTGACATTGAAGAATTAAGGTAATGTCAGCTTTAATCCTCAATATTTAACTTTGAAGATGATTACACTCACAGCACTGTCATAATATTTAAATGTCACATCTGTATTCATATTCCGTAGCATTGCGGTGTGCGAAGCAACAGTTAGATCAGCTTTTTGCTGGTCCTTTGAGTCACACATGTTCTCGTATGCATTCGTAAGCTGTGAGCCGCAGGGTGTTTTGTGCACGGAATAGGTTTTTGTTTACTGTGTTGGTTTAATGAGTACTGGAACCATCTCTTGTGTCCAGTATAAAAAACATACTTTTTTTATTGGAAGTTAGGTTTGAATTTGATTGAATTTGAATAATGATGCTTTTAGCTAAGCTAACCCAGAGGAGCGGCTTGTATCTTGTAATGCATATTAACTGTGTCAGCACTGAATGCTAATCCACACTAAACAAATATGCACTTGAGTTCTATAATGCAGCAAAACAACAGCACAGCTCTGGGAGTTTTGTGTTACTGAACTCTTAACTTTTAAGTCAATATTGACCTTATTTATTTTCTTAATACCTGATCTTGCGCTTATTGTGCAATTCATTAAAGGATGTTATTTTAGAGAAGAGAAGAAAATGTTTCTTTTGCTCTTTACTCCCTCTGCCTCTAAAAACTGCAATTTTTGCTTCCAAGTATGCCACCAAGTATTAAATTAAAATACATATATTTTATTTCTTTAGGTTAAAATAGTCTTTTCATACTAAAGCTTGGTGTAAACAGTGGCTGTAGTTCTTTATGGTTAATGTTACATACGGCTTGTATTTTATGTTTTATATTATTATATTGTGTATGTTTTTATTATATTGCATTGTATATTATTATATGTATAGGCTATTTGATCCCATATCTTTCTATGGAAAAATCTCTTCTTCTGAAAAGCAATATTTGCCCCAAAAGTTTAGGATGTTGTCTAGTGTTTTTCTGTTCATGTGTGTTTGCGTGCAGATGCCATTCAAACATACTCATGAAGTCTTTGTATGATGTGTCATGAGTCATGACTGCGATGAAGACGGACTGCAGTGAATGGCACAGTATAGCCGCGTTAATTAAATGCCTGTATATAAACTAGCGTAGCTTTGGAAGGATTCCAGTAGTGTTACAGATTGATATTGGATTTGAATTGGCAATATGAAGATGACTGCATAAGGACTGCATAAGTAATTCAATCAAGAAGCTGTTTCATAACGTTCATGGCCTTAGTTTCATCAGCTTTGTTTGTAGAACAATGTTCTGGGTGTCTTTGAAAGACTAGTTCATCCTATAATTCTGTTATTGTGTGAATGAGTGATTTCTGTTTTTAAAGGTGAAGGGGTTAAATTTACATTTATGCATTTGACACACGCTTTTATCGAACCTATGACCTTTGTGCTGCCAATGCAATGCTGTAAAAAAAAGGAAAAAGTAAATAGATGAATAGATGAAGATGTTTTGTTTTTTTTGCACAATTAAACCACTTTTACATTTGTAAAGGCTTTGAAATAGACCTAGAAATAATGGCTCTTGCGTCTGATTGGTCCACACCTTCCACCAAGAGGAAAATTTGTCTTGTAAGGTGACTCCATTGCTGGCTCACCTTTTTAATTGCCATATAAAGAAGAGTCTGTGCATGGCTGTTGTTCTCATAGCATGGGTCAAAGGTCACCACTGTCTAGCTAAGCAAAAGTGGGGGGTTAAACCTAGACAGCTGCTGGTGTGATAGCCGCGTGTGAGCGGAAGCTCGCATGATTGACAGGAGCAGAGACAAAAGCTGCCTGTGTGAGGCACGTGTCACATGACATACGGCGTGTGTGTGCGCTGTCCTGTTGCAAACTCGAACCCGTAGCACGTGATGAGGGTTCAGCAGGCAGGGCACAAATAATAAGCAGTCTGCTCAATTTGGCCGGGGTTTAGGGAACATGCAAATGAGATCGTTAGGCGAGGAGGGTTTGTTTGTTTGTGTGGGAGGGTTGAGCACTTGTAATGTGTAACCAGTCATCATCGGCTACCCAGATGGACTAATAGGTTTGGTGACCATTAAACAGCATAAAAAGCATGTGTGTATGTGAGTGTGTGAGAAAGATGGGCAGTGTACAGCTGGCCCCAGGTCTTTATCTGAGAGGAAGTCAAGAGGTTGAGGAGATGGACAGACAGCTGAGCATCTCAGATATTCAGCAACGGTGCAAACGTGGCACTTCCCATGTGTGGTTGTGTCGGTTTAAACGCTGACCTGCGCCACCTGACATTACAAAACACAGCTTTCTCTTTCTCCTGAATAACAGTTTAATGTTCTAAAAATGCTTATTAAGCGTTACGTTTTGTAGACACTTTTTTAAAAAGTTATGAGCAACAAAGCTTGAAATTTTTTTAACTAGCTCATTTTTGGGTGCTGTTGGGTGGTTTGTTGAAGGCTACAGTATATCCACATTATATGAATGTTAGACACTATTTCATTAGTAGATTTTATATAATGTGAGCGATTCAACAGTCACTGCCAAATATGAGGAACATTTTTGAAGAAAACTCCCTCTTATTCTTCAGCTTTAGAGATTCCTGCATCCGAGACCAAGAATGACTTTAGCTCTGTTATCTGTTATCCTCTGTTTGTCACACAGTCTGTCTGACTTTGCAGCATTACTTTGAGACTGAATCAGTCACTCATCCATTAGAGACCATTACATATAGTGTTTCATATCCTTGTTTTACATGAGGGTTAAATTCATTACAGTTATATGATCTGCTAAAGTTACAGCCCTCAACAATGCTGAAAAGTTTCTGAAGCAAGCAAGTCCCTTCAGACATCAGACGGTATCTGTTGATCTGTGCGATTTTGCATGTGAATTTTGATGAAGACGTATTTAGGGTGATTCAAACTGGGTCGTTCTGCCTGATTAGCAGAAGGAAATGCATTCGTGTCAGTTTTATAATAAACTACCCAAAGTTCTCAGCTGTGACAACAGAACTACAAGCTTCCAGAAACAGTATAAAAGCAATTTATCGTCTCTTCTTTGTCTCATTAGAACATTTTATACCACATTGTCTAGACAAGGTTGTCATGAGAAAACTAGCACAAAGTCCATTTCAGTAGTAAACAACACAACTATGAAACCAGAGCACAAACAAAAGCATTAAGAAAAGCCTTTTTTGCCTAAATGAATGCAAATATAAGCCGCTGTTGTCATAATACTCACCATGCTTCTGTCTTTTGGCTTGGCTGTGGAAGTAACACATAACATCTAACATCATAACAGTCTGTGCTGCTTGTGATTTATTGTATGCAAATACAGCAAACTGTGATTTACTGTATGCAAATACATGCTTTTGTGAATTAACCTTAACATATTTTCAAAACAAGATAATTTGGAAGCAAAACTGTGTAAAATAAGAATTGTTTTAGACAATATGTTCTAAATATTGTTTTAATCACAAAGTTTACTTATTTGTAATACTTTTGTAATTTGTAATTGTTAGATTTATGCTTAAAACACTGAAAAGAAAATTGCTTAATAACCTTAAAAATACAATTTGTACACTAGCAGCAATAGCAATTTATTGGAATATTGTACAGAATAAGAATAAGTCCACTAGTCATAATTGCGTGTTTGGGTTTATATGTTTATCAAATTTCAAACATACAGATTCTGTATAAACCTTTTATTTTAGAAGAAGACTGTTCAACAGCTTTAAAAGGTATTATTCACTTTTTAATGACAGTTTTCTTTTAATTGCGTGCTGAACACAATCATATCCTCTCCATGCCTGCTGTTGTGCTGTCACAGTAAAGAATAAACAGCAGTGATATTATTATATCTGTTTATGTTGGGCAGAGATATGAATGTGATAGGAGCTTGTATTTTAAGTATTTTGATTATAGTGTGGGTGTGATCTTGTTAGAATGAGTAATTAAGCTTCAATGTGCGTATAAACTGTTCTTCTGCACTAACACCAGCAGATGATTCATGCTAATCGAGGTGTGAAGATTAACTATTTATATACCTCAGTATTAATACTCAATTCTCCTAGCAGAGCACAACAATGTGAACATATGTCTGACTGACTCTGTGAATGCATTGACCCCCATGCTGAAATTTCTCCTATTAGCCAGAAACAAAACTATTTTCTGTGATTGTTTACATTCCTTCTTATCATCTCTTGTGCTGCGGCTCTGAGCTCGACATGAGTTTGACTTGACAAGTTACATGTGCCCAGTAATAAGGTGGTTCATAGCCTCGAACGGTTCAGCTGGTGATGAGAGCCTCAGCTAAATGTGTCCCCACTGACACAGCAGACAGCTGTAGCAAAACATTCACCCTGTCAGCAGTGTTTTATCCCCACTGAGCTTAGCGATTGCATTTTTTGACCCAATCTACAGTTTGGCCACGCATGATGCTTTCGCTCTCTGAGGTTTCTGACCTTCGTGACACTGAACTTTGAACCCTGGACTGTTGTCCACACCTGCTCCTGCATTGCCTGTAACAGGTGTGGACCAATCAGACACAAGAGCCATTATTTCTAAGTCTATTTCAAAGCGTGTCTGTTTCAAAGTGTTGACCTATGTGGTAAAACAGCTTTTAAATGGAAATTAATAATGCAGTAATTTAATCTAACAGTACAAAATAGCAGATCAATTTAATTATCTCTACATCTGTTTGTATTTCTGTTATTTCCCCTGTGAAATGAGATGTTTGTTCCTCTTTGTGTCATTCGTATTAACATTGTTCTTGTCTCAAAACATAAAAGATGCTTTAAATTTGTTAGAACTCCCAGGGGGAGGGTTATGGCGAGTGCTGTCGTCTGCACTGAGGTTTAAAAGACAGCCTATGCGTTCAGCCATTACCATATATTTTTGAGTAAGAAAGATTCATAATGGCATTGGGCTGCGAGTTGAACCTGAGCCTCAATCTGTTGTGTTTAGCACATCTGACTCTCAGTCAGTGAGTGGCATGTGCTATTGTCTCCCCAACAACGGCAGCCTTGATGTTGGCCCCTGGCGGCCCAGGGGACGGTTCCTGCCATTCTCTCCCTCAGGCCTGGGACGCTCCCAAGGCATCAGTGGTTCTCACTAGGGGTTGATGTTCCATAAATAAGACAGACATCTTTGCTACACACACATGCACAAAGATAGTCCTTTAAACAGAGGCATTGTAAATCAAGAGAAAGCTGTGTGTGTGTGTGTCTAGGTGACATTATGGCTGGAACAAGTCACCTCTGATGTCACTATTAGAAGGATAAAGGTTGGTATACAATGACAAAAACAGCAGATAAACAGAAGAAGGTTATAAACTGAAATAATAATAGCCATATTTTACCTGAAAAACTGTTATAGGTAAAGAAAACAGACTTAAGGTTTTCTGAAGTAAGTGTGTGTGGCACTTGCCCGTGAAAAACTCGCTACTATGATGCTAGAGTCTTCTGGGTGGTTGCCAGGGTGTTGCCATACAGCTGCTGGAGGCAAGGTGTTGCTGGGGTTCGGCGGTTGCTATGGTGTTCAAAGTATGAGCAATCATAGGTGATGCTTGCATTAGACAGCTCCACTTATCACAGAGATTTTGTGGCAGAAATGGGCTCTAGACTCGAAAAGTCTCCCCTTTACTGCTGGTACATTGCACAGATTTATGTGCAGCTGGTGTTGTAATCACACCTTGCGTCTGAAGGGCCTCTTGAGCAGAAAGAAGCAGAATTCTTCGCATGGCAGGAAGTGTGCGTTAGGACAATTGAGAGCCTGCTGAGGGTAATTCTCCTCAGAGTTTGTGTGCACAGTAGACCGTGAGGGTTTGTCTCTCTCGGTGGGATGAGTTTGGTCTCCATGCGTCACTGCTTTTTACATAAAGCTCATTGAGAAGTACACAACATGTGGGGCTAATGGTGAAACTGGCACAGGTTTAATTGGCACGACTGTGGTACACAGTCCCTCTGTGCTACTTTCAGAGCAAAACTCATGATGCCTTTATTTAGCAGCACTGCTAGTATGCATACATAGTATTTAGTATGCATACATACACACACACACACACACACATATATATATATATACACACATACACATAGCATTTGTACAGTATATATGTATATATACATTGGTGTGTGTGTTTATCTAAAGGTCAACACCAAATATTATATAGAATATTATTCCTCTCTCTCTTTTCTTCTCCCTCACTGTATACCTCTCTCTCTCACTCCTCATGTCTCTTTGCCCACCAGTGTTTATCCATTCTGTCAGAGCGGTTTATTCTGTAGGTCCCAGCTTGGTGTGACAGTGTTGTAAGTCCCCCGGCCAATCTCTCCATGCTGTAAACAGGCTTTAGGAATGTTCCAACCCTCCCCGGTGCTGGATTAGTCTCTGCCCACCCTGCCTTCATCTTGGGTTTTACCCCTGAGCAGTTTTTGTCCGGCACGGTCAACCTGAGAGAGGCAAGAGATAAACCAGCGATGTCACTCTCATAGCAAGCAGAGCATTCCAACTGAAACACCACTGGACCTGATCTTGAGGAGAAAGTTCATTGTGAACTACTGCAAGAGCCGAATGGAGAACACTTTTTATATGTATATATGCTATGTCTGTCTGTCTGTCTGTCTGTCTGTCTGTCTGTCGCTATATATATTTTATTTAGAAGCATTTATTGTATATAAGTATATTTAGAGCAATTGAATGCACTCTCAAAAAGTCCCATCGACAATTTGTCAGTAGTATTTTTCAGATATTACATCAGTTTCTGTTTTTCAGCAAAAGGTAAATGTAGTTAGAATTGAAGCTTAAAACTATAAACTTAAAAAAGCTTCTTGATATATCTTAAAAATATATTTAAGATATAAGAAGTTACTGTTTAGATGTGACATGTTATGCTTTGTGTCCTGGGCAAGTTTGTGTTTTATTATATTTGGATATTTTTCAATGTAAAGTGAGAATATGCTGATTAAGGGTTTTGACTTAAGTCAACCGTTGCTTAAGTTAAGTTTAAGTTTTAAATTAAGGATTAAGTTGTTTTTACATGCAAGTGAAAGAGTAAGACATTAGAGTAAAACTAAACAGGGATAAGTCCAGACTGCTGTGTGAATATGATAATATTATTCAGTTTTCTAAAAAAGATCGAAACTGCAGTCCTTAAAAATAAAAATATGTTAAGCTACATAAACACAACGTTTTTGTCTTAATCGCAAAGTAAACGTTGCGTTAACTTTTAATTTATATATGATAAAGTACATCTAATGCCTATAATGCAAAGTTTGAATTTGGCTGACATTTAATCAGAGCTCAGCGTGGAGTTGAATATAAATTTCCTTCCCTAGATCAGCAACTAATCCCCACCTGCCTAAGTGCAATAAGCTTGGAGTTGATAACATTGATTCCCCACTGTCTTTTTGTCACCTCCTACACCAAACGCAGAGCAGAAGCCATGTTGTGTTTTGCTCATTTGCATATTAGTCAATATGCAGTGCAGTCAAATGAGTTACGCTTTGCATATTCAACAGCGTTTATGCAGCCTGTCCATGATTAAGACGCTTAATGCATTGTGTATGTTGTTATCTGACACAAGCGCCACATAAACGACCTGTAATGAGTGTTCAGATATACAAACAAGCATGTTGTGAGTCCAGTTAGACGCATGCAAACACCTCATTTAAACTCAAAGGGAAACGTGTTATGCGCTGACAGCCAAGAGAGGGAGAAATGGCTATTCTGATGAGATAGCCAGTGTCAAACCGGACTTCTCTGGACAAAGCAATAGCCAAAGACTGTGTCACAGCATATTTCCCCAGTGCTGCTGCCCGATGAGGACTGTAATTGCTGTCACCTTCCTTCCGGAACTGGCTGCAGACTCTGGGAATTGGAAGAGTCATATTATCTCCAGGGAAACAAAATGATGGGCGCTCCAATTTTCCAGTACAAGTTGAAGGGAAAAGAAGGACGAGGAACGTATCATTAGCAAGCCCCTGGTACAATTCCTGGACTAAATTACTAGCCAACCTGTGAGAGTCTTCTTTAAGACTAACATCTGAGACAGTACAAAGGAAAAACACAACAAAGCTTTTCCAGCCTGAACAATTACTAATGGGCAAAACTGTCCAGCATCACCTTCGCTAGCAAACTTAGTGTTTTTTTCAAAGCCAGCCAATTAGCAGCCATCTTTGAACAACTTGCGCGTACGAGGTGACCTTACATGGTTTCCGTGCCAGGAGCGAATGTGGCCGTATTGTATAATTAGCTCTTGAAACCAGTTGTTTTTTTAAAGGCTAGACCTACCATCAAACAAGGGGTTAATGTCAGACTGTGTCTACAGTGGCGCTCTGCATGTGATAGAAACAGAAGGGGTTTAGTCGCCTGATACACACCAATTTTAGTCCTTTTCAGGATGTGAGAGGAGAACAGAGGGACCTTCTCGCTTCACAGAGCCACAATTAAGGGGGCCTCGAACGGAGAGGCTCAAAGACAAAGAGACCGGGAGAGAAAGAGTGACAGACAGATAGACAGAGGTAGAGAAAGCAGAATATTAATGCATTGGAGAGCAACAGGAAATTGGGCGTCTAAATGTGCACCGGTCTCCCGCGGGACGATTAGCAGCAACCAATCTCATGTAGAGGCAGATCGATGAGATAAATTGTCATTTTCAGCCACACTCTTTAAATCAATTAATCTATAATCTATACGAGACATGTTTTTAAAGGACCAGCTCAGTTTTTTGTTGGGGAACATGGTGCCTGTTGTTTCTGTTGCAAACAAAGCATAAATTTGCCCATGTCTCTCTAATGTTGCTTTTGCCGTCAGGCCACTGTGATTGTTTTTGTGTATAATCAAGTAAATTGGTCCTCCATTAAAGAGCAACAAATAGACACATTCTCACCAGGCCTTTTGTTTCCTTTTACACTTTTGTGCCAGCAAAGCATTTGCACTTTTTTCATCCGTTTGTTTTTGGCATTATTCCCTCTTGTACGACTGTCACATGCAACACTCTCAGCTCTGGGCGTGTGGGGGAGTTGAATCCTTTTCTGTTACATAAGGACTCTGTGTATTGCTTTTCGTATTAAATGTCATTTGGCCTCAGAGTTCTGTCAGTCTCCATGGCGATCACAGGGTGATGGGCAGTCAATATTTTGCTATAGGGATTTTGGTTGACCAATGTGAGACACATGTATGAGGCGTGTCTGTGAGAGGGTATGTGTGTGTTACAGTGTGTCTCACCATCAGTCACAAATGTCACAGCGATGTGACGTACCTTATCAACACTTTATTAATCTGTTGATTTATGTATTTTTAACTGTTGTAATGCTAAAGTCTTTAGATTAGAATTTTATAGGCCATCAAAAGTATAGATTAAAATTAACTGCTCCTGTGATTTTTGTGACTGTTTGTTTTTAAGGAAAGAAATTTAAATTTTATGAACCTGTGTGGATGCCACTGTTTATCACCCACCCTTTTTTAACATTAATAATTTAACTTATGTTAAAAAAGTAACATTAAGGTAACATAAATAATAACAATAATATGCCAGAAAAATAATGTCAATGAAAAATATATAAGGCTACATAAGACAAAGGTTTAAACACTTGACAAATCATGAGTTTATATGACTTATATAATGTATCTAATATTTCTGTTGTCTGTATTGTATATGACGTTTGTGTGATTTTAAATTGGGCTTTAAAGGCCCAGTGTCAGATGGCTTGGCCCCCTGTTCAGTGAGTCGTCAGGTGTTGGTGGTGCGGCTGATAGTAATAAATCACATTTGGCTGGTATGGACTCAAGCGTCTGTGGTGGATGGGCTAATTACTAATAGCACTATAGCATCTTCAGACTGTTTTCTCCTGTCAGTTATGATTGCTGTGATGTCTGATATACTGTCTCAAATGTGCATTTTGTGCACTTCTGAAATGTTTGTGTCATTTTTGAAGTCATCTAATTTCAGAGGTTAAATTCTTTTCTATTGATAAAAGCTGTACACATTGTCTTTCAATGGCCTGTAAAATCAGTCGATGTGTCTTGTGATGAGATTGCCTGAGGCAATATAACATCCTTTTCAATGTCATTTATCTTCTTTAAGAAAACAAAAGATCAATCAACAAACCCAAGAAAGAAAAGACATTGGTGCCGTTGTGTAAAAATGTCTCAGCTTTTTCAACATATAACAGGTGAAACAGTTGATAAAAACATGACCGTTGAGGCGTCTTTGCCTTCAATGAAAAAGCGTACAGTGAGCAGCTCATTGTTATCGTTTATGAATTCGGTGGTGATTTGTCATTTCTCAGAACTCTCAGTTGTGGTGTACTCCTGCGACCGTTGCTTAATGGCATCATTAAGATGTGATGATGTGATGTCACCATAACTCTGGAGCTAATGTGATTATTCAGCTAAATTCACAGACTGCACGCTTGCTCTGACAGTTCCAGCTGATGTTTTATGGTACAGGAGCCTGCTGCATCAGTCATAAGAGAGATGAAATGTATTTAGGGAAAACCGGAATCATGTTTTATTCAATTACACGCTGAAGTTCAATTAATCAGTTCTTGCAATTAAGTTAAACTTGCTCATGCATCAAACATGAGGACAATATCACCGGTAGTCACACCAGAAGCTCCCCGGGTACACCAGTGTGAACATAATGGGGAAGAATACATCATATTAGGAAAATTAAGATAAATATAAGCTCTTAATAATGATAACTTGCATGTAGAACCCCTCTATCTTGAAATAAACATGAAGTGTCTAATATTTAGCATTTATTCATTTGGCATGCGCTTTTATCCAAAGCGATTTACAGAGAATTTGAGGTATACAGTTTTTCTTTTTTACCAGTACTTGTGTTTCATGGGATTGAACCCACATCCTTTGTGTTGCTAGTGTAACGCTCTACCAGTTGAGCTACAGGAACGCCAGTTAAGCAAATACATTCTCATTACTGTTGGGAAAATGCCAGGAATGCAAAAAGTGGAATGCTGTGAATACAAAACAGGAATCTTTTTCCCATTTGGTGATTTGTTGCTGTTATTTGCCAAGGCTGAATTTACCGACACCATCAGCCATCATTACCCGCTGTAGTCTGAGAGTTATTCTGTCATGTCTCATTGTCTGGTCTTCATACCACACTGATAAACCTTTGATATTGCTTTTCACTTCTCATCTAGTAATTTCTCTCAAGCAATGGCTTTTCTAAAATTGATGATTTGTTTAGAACCAGGAGTCTTCATTGAGTGATTGATGCTGCGTTTCGCAGAGAGAGCTGTGAATTGGGTTTGAAAGAAATGCTGAAATGAATGGACATAGGTGAAATCCACTTTAACCTCATCTTATATTTAATGGGGTTTAGACCATTATTCTTTGTTTTCTGTTTATTGCTGTGAATCTGTTTTAGAAACATTCTTTGTTGTGTTGTATAAATAAAAATGGCTTGACCTTGGCCTGCAGTTTGTTTTAAGCGTGGCGGTTTCAATATAGTTTCAGGCCTTTATATCTTATAGTTTACCTTATATATACGTGTGTGATTTTGGTTATGGCCAATTTCTAATGTTTTTTGTTATTCTGGTTAACCGTGACAGACTTTGACAGACTAAGCTGCTGTTTAAGGTCATTCCCTTAAAAACTGTCACACACGTCATTAAAAACACTTAATTCTTTAGTCACAAGTAACCATCTCAAAATCATATTAGTCCACTTGCATGATGCGATGTGTGCAAGGTTTGTGTGAAATGAAGTCTCTGGCCCTTTAAGAGCGCAGTTACCCCAGGGTGGTAACTGTTGGAGGTGGTCGGGGGGTGGGCTTGAGCCACGAGACGATCGCCCGTAGACGCCAGTAGTAAATTCGTTCATTCACAGGGAAGTGAAGGACGAGAGGCAGCGGGAGAGATGGAAAACATCCTCGTTTAACTAATCCTCCTTTAAGATCAGATATCTCTTAATATACACAGAAGGGGAGAAAGGTGACGCGTTTGAACCCGTGCAGTGAATTTTGGGAGCTGTAAGAGCGCATGGGACGGACTGTTCAATACATTGACTTATATGCGATCGGAGAGCGAGCAAAACGCAACGCGCGCACACTGGAAGCGCACGAAACTATGGGATGTTTTTGATGCTTAGGTTTGTAAGGACGCGGTTTTGTGTGCTCGGGGTTTAGTTTTTATAAACTTACTCAATGTGACTGTCTGCTCCCCGCAGTTGGACCGGATTGTAGTGCTTTTTGGGACGATTTCAGTTTAAGTGACATCGGCGTGCCCGGATCCAGGCGCATAACGCGCTTCGGGAACTTTGTACGTGGTGATGGAGTTTCGCAGGACTCTGGTGATCATTCTGTTTGCGCTCATCTGTTCGTCTCAAGGTAAGATGGATGAAAGCGACAGATGGTCATTTTAAGGTTGTAATCGCGAGACAGTGTGAAATGGTTGATAAAATGTGATTTGATGTTTCAAACTTGAATGTTTTCTTTGAGTTATTATTGTATTTGCGCGCATCTTTTAATATGAATACAAGAGTTTTAAGTGCATTTCAGTAAGTGGATGGAAAAAAATTCATTGATGCCAAGCCAGACCTTTAAAGTTGCTGTCTGGTGTTTTATGATGCTTCCAATAATATGAATACTTTTGTCATACTTCCAATAATTTGTGTAAATGGACAATTGATTGATTAATATTTAATATTAATCATTAATATTTATGCATCATTTACATATGAGCAGTTGATCCAGTTTACAGTATATGTACAGTAGAAAAGTTAACCTATGCCTTCAGAGCCTTTATTTCTTTTGGAGCGGTGCATAGCACTGATAAACCATTTTAAATTCTTGAAAACCTGTTGGGCAAACATTAATGGACAGATTTTCTCTGTTGCTGACACATTTTATTCTGTACAGCTTTAAACTTGAAGAGCTTGGATTTCATTGTGCTTAGATCAGTTCTGGCTGCGCTGCCCAGCTGAAGCTTATTTTTATGGGGCAATAAACATCTGTTCCCCAATATAACAGGCGACAAAATCGGCCACAGAATCAAGGGCAGTCCAGTCCCAGACGAGAGATAAAATGACATGCCAAGCTATAGTTGCCATCAGTCTGGTTTGTATTGTCAATGCTGTATCTGTTTAATTATGGGCATGTGTAGCCGTACCAAGACCTAAGTTTAAGTTTAACTTTACATTTAAACTGTGGAGCATTTGTTAGAAGATGAACTCTGTTTCAGCCAATCAGTGGCCGGAACCGTTCCATTCTTTTCCCACAGTAAGAGAGGAGTTAATCTAGTGCAGGTATGTGCTTAGGGCTGCTGGCGAGCACCACTCACCTTCTCACACCTGATAAGGGATTTGAAAGAATAGGAATTGAATTACATCCTAAGCCTCAACTTTGTCAGTTCTGGTATCTGATCTCGTCTTGGATTGGGTTTGTATGAGAGTGTGGAGTGTATTTGTTTGTTTATCTTGTTGCATTTGTGTATTTGTAGCTCAAGGAGAACATGTGTTGGTTTAGTTCCTTTTGAAGTCATTTTAAACAGCCGCAAACAGCTGTTRGTTTTTCCCGATTGTTCCTAAACATGCATTTAAGACAGTAAGCCGTAGATCATTGCTTTGACTCAATAATGACAACCTTTAAACCAAATAAACCTCAATGGAAAATGAGAGGACGACTCCATCTAATATAGACACTGTAAACCTCTCTTGTTTGTGATTGGTGTATCACAGCTCCAATATAAACACAGATTTCAGTAGTCATTGTAATGCCCCATACTGTATACGCTTTTGATTGACAGTGTTTCAAAAGCTCCCTGACTTTTAGTGCAAAGCGTGTCTTTTAGGTTTTCCCTTCATGCGTGACACTTTATTTTGATATCTTGCATCTCAAAGACTGTCGTTTCTACTGACATCAGATGTAAGGAATGTTTGTGCGCGTTTATACGAGAGGGGTGACAGGAGCCTGCCTTCCCTTGCACGTATTCATGCGAACCCACTGTCTCTTCTGTGTAAACATTGTGCCGTCGAGGGGTTGTCAATAAGGAGGGAGATAAACAGCACATCTCCTACTGAGCACGTCTGATGTCTCAGTCTGATTTCTGTCCCAGCGCATTTATGCTCCTCACTGAATCCCTGCCTGCTGGGAAACGAAACAGCTTGCCAGTATATTTCTCTCTCTCTCTTGTTGTTGCCTTAGATATTTTGTCAAAGAATTCATATTAGCTCCAGTGCAAATGTTCAGAAATCCCTGTTAAAGCTTTTAGTACGCTTTAAAAAAATGACACCTTTGATTAGAAACATCACAGGCGAGGCTGTTTCAATAGTTTATAACGCAAGTGCGTAACTCATTTAAAATAGCAGTATTATATCAGCCCCTCTTGTGGTTGGAACGGCAGACTTTTAATTGGTCAAGTAAGGAAGACTTTGGTTTACAAGGGTAGAGCTGACAGGAAGTTTGGACTGACCCCTAAAGATGTCGGCGCTGGCTGGCGTGGCTGCGTGGGGGTAGAAAGGGACACAACACAATGCTTTGGCATCAATCTGTCGAACCCTGTGTCTCTGGCCGCAGTTGAAGACAGTTTAATAGCCTTACGCATTAGTTCCAGTGGCTGTGATGACCCCCATAGCTTGGTTCGAAATAGAAAACTACAGACAAAGAACCAGTTTGAACGAGAAAACTTGAAGTCGGGGTTTGTGTAGTCAGACTTGTAGCAGGGCTCTTTCTGAAATGTTTTGTTACATGTTTTGTCTTAAAAGTGAAATGAGCAAGTTTAGTGGCAGGTACTTGAATAGATTAGGAGATCCAGGGCTGTTGAAACACACACACACACGCACACACACACACACACACACACAATAAATATGATTAATAGGTTTAAAGAGTAATATTGTCAGAACATATATAGACCATTAATTTTTCATTCATAGTGAATCTGGTCATTATTCAAATGACTATGTATTATTAATGAATGAACACACTCCTATTAAGGTTTGAAAATGATCTTTTATGTCAGGAAGTACAGCTGCACCATGTTTAATCAGAACCGTTTCAGCACTTCTATATTGACTTGCCCTGCAGTGCTGGTTTTTGTGATATTTCTCTCACATTCCAATAAGTCAATAGTATTAAGCAGAGTTTTATCTTCAGTAATACAGGAACATCCGAGAAGGTTTAGCCCCCTAACCAATGCTATCCTTTAGCGCTAGGTTTAGTTTAATGCCTTCACATAACATCAGCACACTGTCTCATAGTGGACAGCGTATGTGCTTTGGCACATTAAGCTGTGGTGCTCATACTGGCGTGGTGGGTTTGAGTCTGGCTCAAACGCAGGATGGTATTCTCACATCATTAAAAAGCGGTTTACAAATCTGCGTTGTTTAGGAACTGTAGGAGAAAAACATAACCAGTGGGTATTTTTCTGAGGGCTAAGCTTTTAAAACACATATACATTATTAGTATTTGTTTTTTGTTTGCTTTTCAGCAAGATATCACACAGTCGTCACAAGTTTTAGCTTTTTTAGCCACTGGAGATCAGAGGATTTAAATTCACAATAAACTCCCTGTTGTTAAAATTAATACATTAAACAGGCCTACATTTGTGTGGGCTACATAACTCTCTAGTCTACACGCAAGTATACCCAATAGGATAAGCTTGTTAAGGGCTTGGGATAGTTTTAAGTGGGGTCTGCGGTTTATCTGTATGCCTGTGAGAGCTGCAGTAATGCCCTTACTAGAAAAAGCCATTGGGCTCTGCATGATGAGACTGCATAGCCCTCAGACCACCACACTAAAGAATCTCGCTATCTACACGTCTGGTACAGTAGAATCCCAGCATGACATCACTGCATCAACTCTCCACCAATCAGATGTGCTAAAAAAATCACTTGTGCAAAGAATTACAAGTTCTTTCTGATCCAAGCGTTCTGTTTATTTTGCCGGAACCAAGACAAACATCACAGTACGGCTACTCATTATCAAAGCCTGCTGTGCCCAGATCACCATCCTCTCACTGAGAAACATCTCAATCAGACTCCTAAAGAGACGCTTTGTGCTTAAAGTGTTTGCATAGTGTAACAGTGTGATCCTTTGAGGAAGAAACAACTCTGGTCTTTGTTTTATCTGTGGTGTTTGCTATCAGACACAAAAAATGTGTTTGTGTGTGTTTGTTGGTGTGTGTGTCTGTGTGTATGTGTGTATCTGTGTGTGTGTGTGTGTGTGTGTGTCAGGCACACTGTAAATACAAGGGCCCGGGGCCATGTGTGCTCTCATCAGGAGCTCCAATTTAATGAGTCAGTGTCTGTCTGCATGGACACCGCTGTTAGATTTTCTTCATTAACACACAGTCTATGTCTGTTTTTTCCTGGTGTCTCTGTTTACACACGTTTTAAGTTCCTTCTCTATTTGGCATTGAGTCCCAAAGATCCTCATCAGCCATGTGTTGTTTTTGTAAATAGGCTGCTGTAGATGTTCGGCTGTTGGGTTCAGAGGGGTCTGAAAAGTGGACGTTTCTCGCACGGTTGTTTAATAGCTGTTTTAGATCAGAATCGCTGCGATTCATCCCTGAAAGCAATTTAAAGAATGTTGTGAATGTTTTGCTGTGGTGTCGGGGCTCTTTGTCTCTGTTGAAATGACTGAAATGTCAACAAGCTGTTGTTGATCTTGTATCATTACATGTGGCATGACTTTGATATTATGAGTTCTGTTTGCGTTTCAAATAGTTTCTACACGTTTTCTTTAAAAAGAAATCTGCTGTCTTCCAAGGCGACTGCAGCAGCTTATGCCAAGCCAAACTTATGCTGGTGGACCAGCGCAGACGCTGTGTAACCTGTAGAGGCTTCGCCGTACTTTACAACAGTAGATATATTTGCGTGGCTGTTGGTGGGCTGGATGCGAATTTTTTTACATGTGAGGAAGATGAATACAAGTGACGTGTAAGCAAGCAACAAATGGCATATGAATTTGGCTTATCCAATCAGTATTGAGAGTTGGAGATGTTATAATTAGTTCTGGATTTTTGTATATAACAATTCTCAAATAATGAAGTATTTAGTTTAGTAATATTTATATTTTGTAATATTTTATATTTATCAAATAGTGACTCTTACATTTGTTAGATCTGAACAAAAATGTGAAGTTAATTAAGATCTGATTTCTGAAACTGGTCAGTCTTTAGTCTGCTTAGCACTGAATTATTGCATTTTAATACTCAGCTGTCATAATTCCCTTTTCTGATTCAAGTCTAATATAAACAGTGAGGGGTCTGATTAATTTTGCTACTGAAGTTATTCATGTACTTGAATGCCACCGTTACTACCCAGTAAATTAATTAGTCCTTTATCTCACGTGGCGTTTTTCACTCCCTGCATGTCAATCTTCCAGCCCGGCAAGCCAAACTGAGGCGTGTTCACCCCAGTGAGTCATTCTTATTCAAAACACCCACAATCTCTGCAAGCACCACTTGACTCTAATGTTAAACCTGTTAAACGCATGAATCACTAATTGAAAGTGATTCAGCTGTATATTCCACCAGTTAAAAGCCATATGTTCAAACTCTAACCATGTAAATATTCCTAAACATACACAGGTTAGGTCCAGTACCAACGGAAGCTTAGGGGTTTTCCAAACCCTTCATTTCCTGTTGCAATCTTGAGCCATCAGAGCAACAAGAGCGCATCCTGAATGTGATGTTATCTCCTGGAGTTCCTGCTGGGCTAGAAGACAAATGTTTAATGTGGGCTTAATCATTAGGGTCTCATTCAGTGCATGTCTACCCTAAGCATGCATTTAACATGAAGTCTGTTCATACAGTGCTGACTACGCCCTTAATCTTTTCATCTTTGTGTGTTTGAATTTTAAAGATTCATGAACAGTCAGGTTAGCCCTCCATTGAAGGCCTCAGCCACTGAAGACTGAAAGAATTTTAAAACAACTGTATAATTTTTGACGAGAAGGCCGTGGCTTCAAAGCCTGCATCCACTTTGTTTTACCTTTTTAACTGTAATTTGACCGAAGGCTGAAAAATGGCTTGAGGGTTCAGAGGATGAGTCGGCCAATGAGGTACAGCTTACAAAGTTTGCTTAGGTTTAAACAGTCTTCAGTTCTGAGAATAAAATTGAAATTTAGATCTGATTTATGGTTAGAGAACTCACTGTGGAACTTCAGTTCCTGTTAAATTTGTGGTTCTGTGTGTTCTGAAGGTTCTGTGTGTCTGATGTACTGTCTAAAGGTTGGGTGATGGGGTCAAGCAGAAAAAACACATAGGGGGGACTCTGTTGACATTAATCCAGTGGAATGTGGAGGTTTCTGGTGCACCACCAGGAGAAACCAGGAAATTGATGCTATCTCAACCAGTTGTGGTATGCTGGTCGCCCCAACAGGGCCACCTCTATTAATGGGGCACTGAAGAGGTCCAGACAACACAGAGCAGCTGGGCTGGGACTCCACTGTCGGCATCACGCACAATTTATCATTTATTTCCCACTTCTTCCTTCATAGGAAAAGTTGATGCCCCCTTGAGATGCATGATATGCATTGACATGTATTCCAGATGTGTTTTCTTTAGTGCTGAGAGTTGAGGAAACAGACTGTGGTATTACTGTATCTTTGTGAAGGCATGGCTTGCATGTGTCTAGAGGTAAACTATTTTCAAGAAAAACTGTAAAAATGTATCATCCCAGTTTTTAGAGAATGTTCTCAGAACGTTGGCTAATGCTCTCTCAGAGTTATCAACAGTTTTTTTGCAGTAACGTTAGTAGAATGTTTTGTTATAATCATATCAAAAATGTTATTCTGAAATTGATAGAGGAATGTTATAAAAACATTACAGTATTAAAAATGTTACATTACCAACCAATAATGTTAATAAAATGTCAAAGCAACAGGATGTTTTGAATGTTTAAAATAGCATGTTTTCACATTTGTGTTACTAAATGGAAACGTTCTTATAACCTAAGCTGGGATAATGCATCAGTCTTAACGTTCCTCACAGCCTGGTTGGGTTGCACTAAATGAATGAGTCTTTCTGACAAGGCCGGGGTGAGTGGAGGCTGTTTATGTTTCATGGCTTGATCTCCTGGGGAAATTCTGAGCTTAGTGTTTGAGATTGCAGGGTTTAAGTTCTTAGGCACTTAAAGAGATTCTCACTAACAGGTCACAGTGTTGAAAGAATCTTATTTATTCTTCTCTTTTTATGCAAGAGTTCTCCAGGGATTCCAAAGAAGAATCGATACCTTCAGTGGACCAGCAGAAGGTTCATTGAAGCTGCTGTGTATTTTGTGAAGTGAGAAGCTCTTTAAATGAGTAGCCGGATAATTTTGGAGATGAAGATCAGGTCTGTCGTAAGATCTGTGGTATCTGAAGGTGTTATTTTATATGCAAAATGCTTAAAGCTGCTTTTTTTAACCAAATTGTTGTTTATTGCTCTATTCTGTCAGTAGCAACTGTCAGTATAGCTTCAGCAAATCTTCTATTAACCAAATGTATTTAAAAATAATAATATTTGGTGACTGCTGTTTGACATTAAAACAGCTTTTGTTTAATTTAATCTCACTTGATTATTACAGTTTATAAAAATTAAGACTCTGTTTTGATATTTCTCACTGACACACTAAAGCAAAGTCTCAGCAAAGTCTAAACATTATGTCTGCGACGTCTGATATGCCAAGATTTTTGCACAGTACTTTAAACAATGTGTGATGTTAACAGATCATAGCAGGTTTCTGACAGCTTCCCAAAAGTGTTTTTTTGTTTGTTTTTTATATAAATGCCTTTATAAATACAATTCAATTCTACAATTTATGTTTGCTTGTTTTACATAAATATTTGTAGGCAGAAGTCATGGTGGATCACCTGTACACATGAATCCGGTATGAAAACGGTGGCATTTTCCTCTTTGAACATCAAAGCTCATCTAATGGACGCAGCCTCTGAATGCACAGTGACACATAGACTTTATTTCAGAGGGGCTCTGTGACTCTGTGCTGTCTCTCCCGGTTGGAGTGAAAAATCCTTCTCAGGCTCTGCAGTAACACCATCTTTCGCTGTTTCTTAAGCAGGAAACTCATAAGCAGCTCTTTCCACGACCCCTAAGGTGTCAAGTTTCTCCAGTGACGCTGTCAGACAATTTTCGTGCTTGCCACTTCATTTAATCCAGCCCGGTGCCCACCTCACAGCATTGATTCAGGCAAAAGAGCCCCCGTGCCAAAGGAAAACAGCAACCCACCAACCCCCCCCCTTGTAATTTCCTTTTTCCATGTGACCGGCTCGTTTTGTCCTGTCACCGTCAGGAGCCACGGAAATAAAGAGTAAAGCTTTATGACCCTGGGTTTGTGCTGTCCTTTTTTCAAGAGCCCCTTTGTTGTGTGTAAATGCAAAACAAGTAAAAAGATTGGTGAAAAAAAGGCCTCCTACTTCTTAATTTAACTTTAGGATAATGAAGGCACATTTGCAAATCAATTCCCAGATTCCAGTGGAAAAAGAGGAGGGTGAGGTTGTAAAATAATCTATTTAAGGAGGCTGGGCAGCCACTCAAAAGAATTGCAGATGAGGGTTGTCGTTTTTTTTCTGGCCTTAGTGTTAAACTTCTGTCAGAGCTCTTTGTAAAGCAGCAGTGTTTAAACCGTCCCATATTCAGTTTAAAGACCAAAGAAAACTGTGTTTTTTTCTTATCGCAAGAGATTAAATATTAAAGCGGTGTTCCTTTATGCAGTGTCACACTTTGACATGTTGTAAAAATTGTTTCGGGTTTTCAGAGTTCTGCCGGATCTTGTCTTATTCATCTAAAAAGAAAAATCAAACACTTGTTAAAAAATTTCACTTTCTCAAATTTCTCCTTCACTACCTTGTATTTTAATATTTGCTGTTTAGAAGCTATTTCTGCTTAGAAATTCATCAACATTTGACCTCTAGGGGTTCACACATACTTCAAGGTAAGAAGACAATCATTAGATTGACACAGGACCTTTCCATGTGTGGTTGTCATGGCGACCCTTTGGCACAACACCCTTGGAAATATTTGCATACTAGCGAGTGTTAATAAAATTTCTTGTTCTTTATTTTCATGTCTTTTTTTCTTTTGTTTAGCTAGGCCGTGCTTTAGAGATCGTATTTCCTCCCTCAACAAGGAGATAAATATTCTTAGTAATACAAGCCTCTTGGGATTGATCAGAAGGATGGACAGATGTGTGTTTTCTCCTAGCGCCGACTCATCCCCCACTTCCCACACCTAACAAGGTCAAACCCCTATTACAGTGCAGGATTCGATATCTACAGGAGCAGATGAGTTGTAGTTGCTCTTCATTTTATGTCTGAATCAATCTAACCACTGGAACCACTGCTACCATTTCACACAGTGAGATCAGATCTCCCAAATGGGAAACATGCACCACTGTAATTGCGACAGAAGGGCGTGTTGTTTGTGTTCTTATAAGGATCTGGTGTAATTTCGACAGCACTTAATGTGGGTAATCCAACACAGCTGGCTGGCTGGAGGTTCTAGTAGTGATGTCATCCAGTGCCCATATTTGAAAATTTAACTATAACAGAAAGTATGTGCAATAAAAATAGTAATGCATTGCCTTATTGAACGCCAGTAATAATTAATGAAGGCAAAATTGTCTGATTTTATTTCATTTCCCAGACAGAAATCAAACCTTGTGGCCAGCAGCATTTGTGTCTAGGTCATTAAAATTACATCACCTTTCCACCTTATTCGTTTCATTGTTTTGATATTTCTTCCTCAACTCTAACATTTTGTCAGGAAGTGAGACATTTTAGTGGTTGTTTTCTAGTGGTGTTATATAAAAGGTGTTTTTGGAGATGTGTCATCTGGCTGAGATGACCTTCTCAATGGCCTGTTTCCCTGAGGGTTGATTCTTCTGACAAGGTGCGAGACCACAGAGTTCCTTCTAGGGTTGTGTTTAGGGTCGTCAAAATTCCCCAAACACCTATTGTTTTCTCAATGTAGCGGTTAGAAGTTCCAACACCTCATAATGGGCCACTCACTGGCTGTCCATCATGTGGTTTCTGAAAGAATCTGAAAGCTGTTGTAGGGTCAGAAAACAGGGCGAGAGATTAGTCAGCTTTTCCAGATGTTGTTTTCTACACTTGTCATCCAAGCTAGCACTCCATCAGCCTCCCTGTGGTCTTTTGAGGGTTATGGTCAGGTGAAGTGCGTTAGCTACGTTAGTTAGATTAGCTCACTGGTCGCTTACCATCTCTTGCTCAGCCTTACATCTCCTCTGTGGCGGGTTAGAGTGTTTGGCCTGTTTTATTTATAAGCCTTACCCCACTGTTTCTCCTCCACCCCCTGCTAACCGCAGTCTGTTCTGTAGTCCATAAGTGTCTGCTAAAAGCTATTAGCCAAACCCTGGCGGTCTGCGCTCCCTCAACCCAGCGGGGCTGCGGGGCTTTTTGTTTTCAGAGAGTGCAAGGGCAACGGTTCTGGGGATTCAGAGGTGAGCGCAACGCTTGCGGTTTGGCCTTTGCCGTCTCTCGTGGGGATGGTCCAATGTACTACCACTGTAAGTTCATTGTGTCATGTTATTCACAGCCAGGAGAAAAGTGGAAATGGGTTTGTCTTAAGCTGCATTAGCCACTAGCCTAAGGGTGTTTATTCACTTGGTTGAATTTGAAGAAACAAATTAGTTTCTTAAAAGATCTCTGCTACCAGGAATAACCTTCAAAAGCACTAGTTTTAATGTCTGGTTACTGGTATGAATAGAATGAATATGAAATTCAGATTAGGCGTTATCTGCTCACTCTTTTGAAACGCATTAGTAACTTTTTATTATTCTGAATGCTGAAGTGATTTTTCCCAGTAACTCTGAATTCTCTCCATCTCTCACATCTCAAAGAACTGTCTGCAGGTCTTTGCCAGATCTATCAGAAGTCCATTGTAGCTGTAGATTGATCATAAAGAGGAGGATGTTTTCACCAGCCTTCTTTCACACCACAGAAAATCTCAGTCGCTTTTATGTCGCCTGGCAAAGCAGATTTTAAACCCTGGCGCATTTGTTGCCGTCGGGATGAGTAATTATTTTCAACATCACCATGCACAATGACTCACTTTTCTTTCTCCAGATGTCTCTGATATCTCTGAAATTCTCCAGTCCTGTTGAGAATCAGTGTGTGTTGTTGTTATTCGCCTGTAATTGTCACACCACCACACTGTCATTCAAATTGGAGGAGAGAAAAGCAATTTCAAAGCTGTTTGAAAGCCTACCTGAATTACCATACTCTTTCCCTCTCTCTTTCTCTCTCTCTCTCTCTCCCTCTCTCTCTCTCTTTCTCTTTCTCTCACCTCCCCCAACAACTGCACAAAGAACTCAAAGCAGTCCGTATGAATTCATATGTGCCTTAAAACACAAGACAAATTATAAATGCATCCTTCCACCTACTGTGAGAATGAAATGTGTTTCTGTTTTATGCAATGGCTGTTGAATTTAGAGCGTGTAATTTTCCTCCTGCCAATTGATATGACGTGCATAAGAGCAATAAGTATGTGTAATGCATTTATTTTACCCAGAGATTGTGTTTTTCATTCCTGTCAGCAGTGACATGAATAATCATCTGATGCTGGTACAGTGTTCAGTCTCGGCTAACATCCAGCTGGAATTAGAAGCTGTTATTGGTGTGAAGTGAAAATGTGTGCCGTTTGCTGGCAATAAATGTATGTTTTCTGCAACAATAATCCTGTAATTGATGCATACATTCATACAGGTTCTTACATTCTGTTCTATCGTGGCTGGATGAAACATCTTCTTGTGGCAAGTAATTTGTCTGTTCACACCAAAAATAAAACTAAATCTGTCACTATCAGAGCCACTCACAACATATGTACTGTGTGTAATATACAGTTATGTGGATTTGGATTGGTGAGATGTCACTGTGGGTGCGGCTTATTTCACTGTCCTGTCACTCATCACGGTTTTGTCTGTAGCTTTTTATTAAATGTAGCTTTATGATGTTGTCCCTGGTTATGGCACTGTTAGCATAACCATTGAAACCAAGCTTTTGCATTTCATACAAAGCTAATGCTAATCTTCTCCTGCAGGATCTCGTCCCAGGCTGGAGGATGCCGCCCCACGAATTGTCGAACACCCCTCAGACCTGATTGTTTCTAAGGGTGAACCCGCCACGCTAAACTGCAAGGCCGAGGGCCGCCCGACGCCCATGGTGGAGTGGTACAAGGACGGCGAGCGCGTGGAAACGGACCGCGAGGACCCGCGCTCCCATCGCATGCTCCTCCCCAGCGGCTCCCTCTTCTTCCTGCGTATCGTTCACGGGAGGCGCAGTAAACCAGATGAAGGGGTGTATGTGTGCGTGGCAAGGAATTACTTGGGCGAGGCCGTCAGCCGCAATGCCTCTTTGGAGGTCGCAAGTAAGTCAGCTCATTTGTACTCCAGTCTTTTCTTCATTCCCTCGTTCTAGTTCAATCTCTGCTCCCGGAAATTTCCACAGCGCCCATCTCTTACTTTCATAAGCTTTCCCATTTCTTCTCCCTCTGCTCGTCTATTCCCTCTCTTCCATCTGCACTCGATCTTGTTTAGCCTCATGCTGGCTGCGATGGACTATAACCGCCGTCCCTGGATAGTGGGAAGCACTGAGGTCATTGTTAGTTTTAGAGGAGTTAATCTGATTTGTGCTATTAATGTAGACGGATGGCAGCTACTACCAGAGATAAATCCAACACACCAATAGGCAAGAGAGGAACGTAATGCTGGCTGCTTCCAGGTGACAGATGTTGGGTTTACAAAAGCACACCAGCATCTCTGTTTCTCGTGGAACAGCTCCAGGTTCTAACAGCAGGACTTTATGTATCCACAACACGCTAATTAAATGCTGATGGCAGTATTTGATTTTGGTTATTAGATTATTGTCAATTACGCTTTCACAACGTTATGTTTTCATCACGTAACCTCAAGGTGATGCTGTGTTAGTTACGGTTATAAGATTTGGTGCGCTTGTGGCATTAGGATTATTTAGGTGAGCTGTGTATCTTCTGACCTTAACTGGGATTGTCAAAGGACAGATTCTTCACCTCCTCAAGTGTTCCACCATCTGTTCTGAGATATCCGCAGACATAATAGCCCCCATGTTCCGGCAGTGCTTGGAAATAAAAGTAGCATTTGTACCCAATTCAGAACCAGTTTATCTTCTAAATGTAGATTCTGTCTCTAGCTACACATAAATCCTGTGTATAATATCCCTCTTCGTTACGTTCCTATTACACGGAAAGGCTTCTAAAACCAAATCCATTTAAAATCCAGTCACACTCCGATATCTAATTAGGATCTATACCTTCCAGAATGAGCTTCTGCGTTATTTATGTCATGCCTGCTGCATGTTTATTTAAAAGCTGAACTCAGAAAGGCGTTGCTGTCTGTGCCTTTAGGATTAAAGTTGTTTATTTGTCGCTTTTTCTGAGATTTGTCAAACCTGAAAATTAGTTTTTTTTGCAGCCCAGGAATGAGATAAAAGTTATCATCCACAAGAAGCTTTAGAGGATAATGGATATCAACAATACCTCCAATAAATGAAAGGATTACTTGATGATTTTACAGTGGGCCATTAACTTACATTTCCAAAATCTTAGTTTAGGAAACGTTTGTATTTAAATGCCATTCAGTCCCATCACAGAGTGTTGAGTTCAATGGTAGTTCAGAATCTGTGAGCGCTACAGAGCAGATGCTTGGTTAAATAAAACATGGATTGTTACTGAGAAAATGAGTTTGTTTTGAATATGTTTTTTTAACAGTTCTGGTTATCTGAAAATAAGATAAATGTGTAATCAAATGTCTAAAATTACAAAGTTTACTATAATAAATAAGAGATGTCAGATTAACTAGAAACATTCATAAGATTGTGATTATCATTAACTGATGATTCTGAAGTTTGGAACTTCTAGAATCCTGCAGAAGTTGTTTTATTTTCCTCAGTCTAGATTCAGAAACACATCTTTGCCTGTTCAGTCCTTTATGTCCCTGTTGTCCTGCTTGCCTGTGGCATTAGTGACGTGTTTGTTTTTCCAGTGAGATAACAGTACAGCGCTTCCTCTGGAGATGTTGTTTATTATGGGATGTCTGTAGCCCTGTAGACTTTTATTTATTTGTCTAGCTTAGGAATTTAGAAAGCAAAATATTTTACTGCCAGTTTGGGTTAATGTAATACTAATCTTACTGTATTTTACCAGTCGTCACATTTCTATTTTTCTAATTCTAGAAAAATGTTCTATTTTTATTTTTCCTGAGCAATTTTAGAAGAAACATCGAGAACATATTGATATTTAAATTTGACACCTAAATTAGGCACAAATGATATCTTAATCAAATCTCCTGAACAGTTTCCTCAGGAAAGAGGAATATTTATAAAAACTAAGCTGCAAAATTGTACAATTTGGCCCCTTTAATAGACTATTGAATTAGTGTTTAGGTTCAATTTGTTGTATTGCTGTACTATTATAGTTACTATGAATACATGTTTTGTTTTAGCTGTAGTTTGATTAACTCCTGTGGGCTTTTTGGAGATCCCATTGTGGATATAAGATTTGGACATTTTGCCAGTTTTCTGCATGGAATCTGATCGTCTGTCCCCAGGATGGCACGGCTCTGTCAGCCAGGTGGTGGGCGACAGAAAGGGTCTTCAGTTGCTGCCAACCAGAGAGCTTGTGTGCTTCACAGGTTTTAGAGGGGGCTGGCAGAGGCAGGTGTGCATCTGTGTGTGTGTAGATAGATGAAGGAGGAGGAAACCCATATGTCAAGCGTCTTGTCTTGCCACCAGCAGGCAGCATGTCATATATTATGGGGGCACAGAGCTTCGGTCAAACAGAAGTAGTTCTGGTTAGCAGAATCTGGCGTTTGGCTCGGTACGTGTGTGTGGGCGTGTCTGAATTCCCACTGAGAGATTTTGCGGCCTGTTTGTATCTGCTGCTGTTACGGCTGTTAGGATGAAGAGCTAGGAATGCATAGTAACATGGCGGTGGTGATGACGCTGAGGCGGTGGTGATGACGCTGAGGCTGCGATGACTTACAATGATAATATCCTCACACTTTAAATGATAGATGAAAGCCAAGCGATCTGTGACGGTTCATTGGTGGTTTGTGGGTTATTACTTTTTAAATGATGCTTAGTCTGTAGAGTCTGATATTGTCTCTCTTTACTTGCAAGACTTGCAGTGGCTTATGGGTAAGTTTCTATTACTCAAAGCTTTGGGTGTTTCATTGGTTTTAAGGTAAACGGGTGACAGGGAACATTTGTCCTGTGGAATAGTGGGAATGAACAAAGGATATAAAACTCTTGTTCTCTGTTGTGGGCTGGAAACTTTCACACCCTCTGGAATTTCACCTGGAATCATCCCAAAACCTTTTTTGGACTTTTCGGCTAGTGAGATTGAATGTATTGATTCTAACACAGATTTTACATCTTGAATTCTTTCAGTTGTCTGAACTTTGCCCTGTATGGTTTGTAGACTAAATCTTTCATCTCATATCATTTGTCTTGTGAATTCTGTGTCTTATAGGTCACTCCACAGGGCACACCTCCAGGGTTTAAGGAACAGACATCCCCACAGATAAGCCTATTTATGTGAAGCCCCCCCAACCCCGGTCCAGGGCAAGTTATAGTGGCTTATGTTCAGCAGGGCATGCTGTCCCTTCTGGGCCGCCTGCCCTCAGCGCTATTAACCTTATTGCTTTGGATCAGAACTCCACATGGCAGCTAAAGTCGCCTGCATTGGTCCAGACTATGAAACCCTTCAGTGTAAATTGATTATGAAACCAGCACAAAAAGAGCATTGTAAAAGAGCATTGTAAAGCTTTTAAATTAAATTTGAGCAAAGTCTTTTAGTGCTAATGCACCGGCACGCCCTGACACAGCCATAAAAACTTCACAAATCAGATTTCTCCATCCGTCTTCTCGTTTCATCACGATTCAAAGGGCCGTTTTAGTCCCGCAAAACTGCTGAAACTTCACCAAGACTTTGATGAGACGCATCTACAAAGCTGATTTATTATGCCTCCGCTTCTGTTGTGAGCTATTAATCTCCCAGTTTCCAAAGTGTTGCAGAAACGAGAAGAGGTGCCAAATTGCAAATAAGTTTTCTGTTCTCACTAATTTTAGCAAATGTATATTAACCAGCAGAGGCGACCTTATAACAGCACTGTCATCTCTCCAGAAGTGTGTGTGTGTGAGAGTGTGTGTGTGTGTGTGAGAGTGTGTGTGAGAGTATGTGACTGTGTGTGTGTGACAGTGTGTGTGTGTGTGTGTGACAGTGTGTGTGTGTGTCTGTAAATGTATGTGACAGTGTGTGTGTGTGTGTGTGTGTGTGTGTGAGAGAGTGAGTGTGTCTGTAAATTTGTGTGACAGTGTGTGAGTGTGTGTGTCTCCATGCTGCAATAATGAGATCATTTAGCCTGCTGAACTCTAGGGGTCGGGGAAACTGCTGACAGGACGGGGTCATTCGGACATGAGGTGACAGAGGCCCCTTATGTCCCCTTAGCTATTTAACTCTTCCACTACCTAATGAATTAATTAAAGCCAACAGCATGTAATAAGGATCAGATATGTGAACATATGGCCACCTTGAAGAGACAGAGGATACAGGGAGAGCTGTGCAGCAAAAATAGTTATGAAAACTGTATTTGGGAAGAGAAATTAAAGCAAGAAGTCATGAGAGACTGAGTGGTAAAGGGATTTTAACATTTAGGCAGACATGGAGCAGCAAAAGCAATATAATGGAAGACACAAGCAGTTAGTTCTGTTATTAATAATTATCTGAATAAATGCATTCATATTCTTCACTGCAGGCTGTTTGTGGTTGCTAGGAAACATGGACAAGTGCAGTAATATAGAATGCGCTGGTGCCAGGTGCGTCTTTATAGTCATTTTAAAACGCCTCAGAATGTGGCTCAGAAAAAATAGACAATTTGAAAGTTCCCAGAGCTGTTTTTGTTAATGAAAATGTAAGGAAAACATTCTCACAACCTAAAATTGTTAACTGAGGAAAGAGAAGAGAGAGTTTTGCTGAATGAGCAACAGGTGGTGACAAAAGGGGGTTAAACATTATCCCGCCTCCAGTGAACCGAAATTGCTGTGATGCATCTGTGAGCTTCTGTGTGGTCAGGGTTAGGGGCAGAGCAGGCAGGACACAGGACAATAGCCGAGCCCACCTCTGACACCCTACAGAGCCGCTGCCCACCTCCAGTTTCTGTCACTCTTTTGGAGACATGATACGATTGATACCTAGTTTGTATGTTTCCATAACTGCACCACAGAGTACTGATTAATTCTAAATTAATTAAAATACAGAGGTGTAATACAGAGAAACACTTGATGTGTCATTTGTAGTTATTTTTAAGCATTGTTGTTGGTTTTTAAGATTGCCTGACCCCTGTCGAGAAAGTTTAATTGAATTCATGCTTTTTATTAACAGAGATTGTAAAACTCTTAACTATCTGTTTTAAGATGAAATTAAATTGGAAGATAAGCTTAAGGGCTTTTTGCAGGAAGACGCATAAATTTTTAAAAATACAGGTTGTCACACTAGAACATTCATAGATGTGAGAGAGAGCCTCAGGTTTTGTTGCTGTGGACTAAAAAATAACATTTAGCCTTCACGTCAAGTCAGTAAGTCTGTTTAAGTGTCGAGATTGATGGTAACCGCAGCTGGGAAATTGTTTTCCTTCCATGGCATATGTGGAGCACGCTTCAGAACTCAAAGAGTTTGTGCAGAAACCAGCTCTGGGATTGGATGATTGATTGCTGCTCTCTCATTGGCATTGCCAGCTGGCATCGGGGAATGGGAGGGGCAATGGGCCAGAATATTGGTCTGTGTTTAGAACGTAGGAGAGCGTAGACCCACACACAGGCACCATCAGCACTACCGCTTAAACTATTACATTTCCTTTGGCCTTTAATTTACATCCTCATATGGTATTTTTATTCTTGATGTTTTCTCATTTGGACGGAACCTCGCTATTCATTCTCAACTTCCTATTTCAACACAAACCTGGCTTGGTTAGGTGGGTTATATTTTCTGTACTTTTTGAAACTCAAGGGCAATAGAACAGCAAAACCAATCACTGAAAAATTCCCAACAAAGATGACAGTTCAATTCCATTAAACGATGTCAACCAATCAGGTTTCCCAGCTGGTCTAATCTAATCAAAATCCATCTTTTAGCCATCCCTCATCTCAGTTTCAGTTCAGTTTGGAACGTCTGTTTTGAAATGTCTGATGCTTTTTCCCATCACAGTTGGGTTTGCAGATCCACCTTGAAAGATCAGATTCACCTTGAAGGATCTGAGGATTTGGGATGAACGAGAATCCCTCCCCAAACCCCTGCGAGGAAGGCTTCAACGTCAAGCCTTATCCTGAGACCTGCCCTGCTGATGTTCTGTGACTCATCAAGCAGAGTTCTCTTTGGATCCGGGTTCGAGCCCTGTCTCCTGTGAGAAGCATCATGTGTTGTCTTTTGTAGAGTGTGGCATCTACCACGTAGGCTCGGACTCTCTTTGATTTTCACGGTCTTTTGAGAATCCATTAAATAAATTACATCTTTGTTGACGGCGCATTGATTATTTCAGACATTGTTCGTGTGATTGTTAAGACTAATTTTGAGTTCTTACAAAGCAGTCGTTTTTCTGTTTATCCTGTGATAGTGTAAAAGCTTTTTAGCCACTGCAGGTTTTGTGCCGTTGAACTCCATCAAGTTCACCGACAATTCGCATTGGTGTTTTCTGCGTTGTAGTACATTAATTAGTCTTTTGTTTTATTCACACTTCTGTTCCCGACAGCACGTCTGTTAAAATCAATAATTTTGTTTTGCAACGGTTTTTCATCCAAGCATATCCTCAGGCAAGCCACTGAAGTGAATTACCTGTGTTTACCAAATAAAATGTTTTTTTTTTCCCAGAACTGCCTGTGATGATAGTTTTTTGTATGCCTCACAATAATTAAGCAGTCTTTTTGTTCGTCAAAAAGAACACAGACCTATTATGTGGCTAAATTCGGATTTAGTAGGGAGAGAGAGTCATTTGAGACGTTGGGTAATGTAAAGCACTTTAGCTGTGAGGATATTTTTTTGCTCAATCATGAGCAAGTGTATTATGTTACATTTAAGTACATTTATTCATGGTTTGAGGTCTTAAATGTAGTTTGGTTGGTCTGACAGTTAATATATATCCAACATTATGCCAAATCACTCTGTTTGTAGTTGGTTAGTTTCAGACAGTTAGACATTTGGGTTAGTCCAGATGGCTGTGGATCAGTACAGAGGGATGTTTCATTAGGGGAATCCAGGACAGTGATGGACAAAGACATTCACTGCAGTTCTGTCCTCTCATTAACCGAGAAGTGCAGACCATCACTAGATTAAAGTAATCCTCTTTCTTTTCAAAGACCATGTCTCTATTAGCCTCTGCTGTGGCCGGCCACACGCGCCGGATCAGGCCACATCGCTAATGGATTTATTGTTGTTAGAATCTGCATACAAAAAGACCAGCTCCGGGGGGGCCGGGGGTCTCCTACTGGATATGCCATCAATACAGAGGCCCCTCTTGTTCCTGCCCTTCCTCATTCTCTTATCTTCTCTACTTTTGTTCTCCAGTCAGGCGTTTATGGGCCAGCGCTCTGTCCAGGAGCGCAAGCCGTGAGGCCGGTAACGGTTTACATGCCCAGAGCTTCCAAGCACTGAATAATAATGCTCTTACAGTTGGTTGAATATATTAGATGGTCAGCCACCCACAGAGAAATTCCTGCTGTCTTCCAAAACAGTCAACTGAAGCGGTTTAGCAGCTTCTGTTGTTACGGAAACACATCGGAATAATGAAATAAGAACTTGAGGAGGTTATACAGTTGGTTTGGTGTTGACCTTCAACAAGCCATTAAAAAGATGGAAGAACTTGTTTGATTTAGTTTGGTTTATTGCTTGGTGTAGATAATTTATTCTAAACTCTAAGAATGGTGTGGGATCATAGTTAGTTGAGGTAACAAATTTATTGCATGAGTTCAAACAATAAATATAAAATTTTGGACCTGACTGATGCCAGCATCCAATTAGCATGTCTAATTTTTGAACTCTGTAAGTCTAGGTTCCATCACAGCTGTGTAGTGATGTAAGCAACAGCAAGTTTCCCATAATGCATTGTGGACATTTTTTTCAGTCAGCCTGTGGCATGAAATTATAAGTTTATATTGTTGAAGTGTTTGGAATGTTGATCTTTACCTGATGTCTGTGTGTGTGTTCGTGTGTCAGAGAGTGTGTGTGTTTGTGTGTGGTATGTCTTGAGTGGCAGGTCGTCACACTCTGGAAAGAGTGTGAAGATTAACCTCCCATCTAGCGCCAGACCAGAGAGGTTGAGATTAACTTGAGGAGAAAAGCTTATTTACTTCCTTTTCTTCTGAACAGTTTACACACACACACACCAAACTCTCTCTCTCTCTCTCTCTCTCTCTCTCTTTCTCTCTCTCTCCTTAAACAATTTGACAATGATAATGTGTGAAACACATCAGCCATTTACATATTACAAAACCAATTACTGATTTGTCATCAGACACGCAGGAGCTCATATAAGACGTATTTTAAATGACTCAGTCGTTCCCTGATGGCATCAGTTTCTTTGTCAGCCCTCTGGTTTGTTTAAAACACCACCTCTTAGTCATTTAAATGAGGCTGGCTCTGACTCTAATGTAGCAAGCGTGGGCCGATTTAGGCACCGCTGGTGGGACAGTGATTAACAGGGAACGGGTGGAGGTTAGAGTCGAACCTTTGGCTCTGTGCCTATGGGTCCCAGCGCTGCTTTGACCCCCCCTCCTCCTGCTCCGGGTAACGACACCCAACTCGAGTGTCTCACATGCAGCCTTGCCCATAAAGAATACTCATTTATAACTTCAATTTGTCGCCCTGACACAGAGAAGGCTAAAAGGTTTTGGGGAAGACCAGACGGGCCTGTTTATGAGCGGTTAAGGGCCTTGAGATGATGTTTTTTGGCAGCACCTCATTCATCTCTCTCTCATTCTGTGCCTCCTTCATATCAGATGCGTGTCATTTTATCAGGCAGGATAGCAGTGATGGGGTTTTGAATCGTAAAGTAGTGAAATACGGCTGTTATTTCTCTCAGCGTGTTGTTTGTGCCGCTGCAGCCAGGTGTTTATGAGTGCTGTAAAGCTGACTTGTGTCCCAGAGCATGCAGCTCAAGGACTGCAGTGGTACAAATACTATTTATTTCTTTGTTTGTGTTTTCTTTGTGTATTTCCTGTTTGTTTTCTCCTGCTGATTAATGGCATGACATCATATTATATTATATAAAATGACAAAAACTGTTTAAAGTTAATTAATGTTAGACAATTAACTTCTGAATCTGAAATTAATTTTTACATCATTTTTACTTTTATGCATATATAAGCCAATTGTGACATTTCCAAAATATGGCATTTCATTTATTTATGTCAAATATGTATTAAAAGTTTGTAAATTTATGTTTAAAACTGCATTTATGCTTTGCTAAATTCTCATCGGCAATAAATTATTAGTGGGTGTCAGCATGTTGTTAATCAGTATATCTGTTTGGATTTATCTGTTATATTGGTGGTTTAGCTCAATGCCTTGTCACTTGGTTTGTTTAATACACTTCCTGGCTGTTACAGGAGCTGAATTCTAACATCAGCTTGGTGGATCGGGGCGTTTCTCACACTTGGTGGAAATAATTTTTCATGCACAGTCACCACAACCCAGATACTTTTCATAAATCATCTGAGAGAGAGAGGGAGAGAGAGAGGGAGAGAGAGAGAGAATGAAAGAGAGAGAGATCCCAGCTGTTACATTCTAACAGGACTCAGGTGATGGCTAAGCAGCAGAGACAGCGTCTAAATGAACGTCCAGAGGAAGACAAACACACACATGCTAATGCCACAGCAAACAAAAGCTCAGAAAAAATGAGGGGAAAAATGTGAGTTCAGGGGTAGAAGCAGCACTTTTGATTTCCCACTGTCCCTAAGGCAATATCAGTCTGGGCCTCTGCCCTCAGTCTGTATCGGGTTCATTATGTCTGGAGAGGGTCTTTGATCTTATCAGGGTTTGGGTTGGTGTGTGGTGGAAAAGACGTTAGCTGGTGGGGCAGGGCAGAAGGACAGATGTCCGTGCTGGATGTGCCTCAAGCGCCAGTTCAACCCCCCCAACTCCCCTGTTACCTCTCTGCCCCACTCACCTCCCTCTGGGTTCTGTTAGGAGGTGGCCCGGTCTATGGATCTATCGACTGCAACAGATGTGTTGGGCACCTGGCCACAGTGATGCTAACATGACCGGTAGGCTTATACTGCTGTGAAGGCCTTGAAATTCAACCTCCAACAAGCTGCTTTGGCATCTCATAGCCAGGAGATATGAAACCTGATCCTCTTATCCTCAGAAGTGTCATTGATGGTGGAGAAGATTAGGCTTTAAATTCCTCAAAATGTCACAAGGTTCTTTGGGTTTTCTTCTGTGGCTTTTGTTTTATAAGTTCCTTACAGTTGTGGGCCAGTACGGTATATTGTTTCCTACCGTAACTGACTCCAGGGCGAAGGTGTGGACCTGTCTATCCAGAGATCTGAGAAGACACTGAGATGTTTCTGTTTTGTGGTCCAGGGCCAGGTACCTTCAAGAGATGCACTCTTACAAAGCCCCTGTAATTGTGTTGACTCCACAAGGGAGCTCTTATTGGTGGAAACAGATTACAGCAGGGGACAAATGGAAATCACTCACACACAAGACAGCACAAGAACATCTTAACTCTTGCCTTATCGCTTCTCATCTATTCTTGGCTGCCCATGAGAACATTCTTATATAGAACATCTGCTATGTGAATAATTTTGCATATTTGTTGAAAGAATAGAAAATGTGACACGCTGATGTAAACATTATTCAGTCATCATGCAGAAGATACAGCAGTTAATGACATCATCAATTTACCTGCCCAGAGGTAGTCACATGATTTCAAAAAACGTGAGTGAACTCAAAACATTCATATGAATTGTTGCAAATACACACCTGTACCCAACAATATTGAAGAAAATGTGTACAAATATAAAAATGTAATTATTTTCTGTATCTAACATCTGTGACAGAAGGAGCGTTAGAGGGTCTCTGGGGTCTTCTGTGGTGCTGGTGGGTGTCTTGTGTGAGTGAGATGTTTTTCCCTTTCTCTGCCTCAGGTCTGCCCTGGTCTGGAATGGTCAGGGGTGGTCTGTAGTGGATAAGTGGACGTCTAGAAGGCTGGAGGGCAAATGTGGCCATTTAAAGGTTGAGGCCAGTGGACAGGCCTTAAGCTCTCCATATGTTCACACACACAGATAATGATTAGCATTATACCTCATCAATCAGGGAAATCAATAGCCTTCCGGTCAACTGCCACCTGTTCACCTGATTATGATTGCTGACCTACAGTACGTGAATTTTAAACAACAACAACTGTTATTCATTGAAAATAGTGAAATCACATTTAATGATTCTGGCATGTAGATTTTATCTATAATGTGCATTTCCTGGAGGTCAAACTCATGACCTTGGCGTTCCTAACAGCTAAAAGGGAATATTTTTAGAACATTGGCAAACGTTTTCCAAGTGTTCTTGTAGTAAGGTTAGTAGAACCTTTTGTAAGTGTTCTATCATATTTGTCAAGAACATTGTGCTTGGGTTGTGCTTAGTGGAGCATTTTAAAATTATTAGAGAATTTAAAAGGTTATCATTTATATGATGGATGTTTTGAACTTTTCTGGAACCTTCAAAATAACACTTTTGGGAATTGGAAATGTAATGTTAGGGAAACAACCGTACAACTTAAAAATGCTGTACAAATAGAGCTACAGTACAGTATAAACATGCATTATTTAGCACGTTGGATTTGGAGTTCACACCAGTGCATCCTCGCATTCAGAATAGATGGATTGTGCTGATTTGTTATAGTGTTGAGAATTAGAGCTTGTTAAAACCGATATTGACACTGTTTGCATTTTCCTGACTGAAATGTAACAAGATTAATGCCTCGTGACAATCGCATGCAGAGATTACAGCGAGCGGCCGCATTTATGAAGCTGTGCGCAGCAGAAGCGTATGCGCGTATGCACACCTGACAGATCATTTCCTGCGGAGAGGACAGATTGACGGATGACCAGTTCGGATGCTGGAAGTGTCTGTAAGAACGTAAACCTTTCATCACTGAGAGAGAGCAATTTGTCTTTCTGCTTCATGCATTTGAATATTACATTTTATTTGTAAAGGTTCATAAAACATCAAGCTTTGAGGGAACAAAATAACTTCCTCCTCAGCGTTTGATCTCGCTGAGTGATCACGCTTTAAGATAAACCTTTTCATTAGACGTCAGGGGCTGATCAGTGATGCATCTGTGTTTTTGGTGTAAACCTTTAATATGATGTTACTGTTTTGAGGCGTTTGAAATGTGGTGCAGCTTCTCGTAATCCATATGAGGAAAAACTCACATGACATTTTATCCTTAATATTTGCTTTTTTTTTACAGCTGTGACATTAAATGGAGTCTCCTTGTTCTCTTCAGTAAAAGATCCAGCCATTTTAAATGAGTCTTATTTTGGGTTTCAGAAGGGACTGTCTGTCTTCAAACTCAGGACTTAAAGGTTGGATTTTAATATGGAAAGTAAAACATGAATCATTAATAAAATAGCCAACAATTGTCTTTTTTTATCTGTTTCTATTTAAATTGTATTTAAAGACGAAATTGATACTAAGCTAGCCAGAAAACCTCAATAAATAACCTGTGGTGAATTCACCTGTGGGTTAAGCTGTACAACTTCTTTTAATGCCCGCCTCAGCAATGCAAACTGTCTGTTAGGCTGAAAAAGACCTCAAGCGGACCTCCAAAAGATCCGTCTCCGTTCCTGCACATCTCCCGATTGATTTTGTGAGGCTTTCGGCCTGCCGCTCAGCGACTCAAACAAACAGACTCATTACTTCACAGACAGCTGCAGTGGGTCCCAATGAAAGCCCCCAGCAGAGCCATACAACTGTTTTTAAGGGATTGCTTACAATGTCAAAGATCCGACTTTAAAATTAATGAAGGACTGGGGATGAGGAATTGATTTTGGAGAGGGGAAAGGTTCCGAGTCGGGGGATTCATTAGCCATGCCTCACAGAACGCTGCCTCAGTGGCAAGAGAAGAAGGTAATTGAAGTAGACTGGAGAGCTCACGGGTAGGATTACACCGACTTTGTTTTCAGAGAGAGATAGAAAGATAGAAATGAGGAGAGCGCAAGTGGGTTTCCCCCTGAGGCTGACGCTAGGGGTCGAAGGTCATAGTCTTAATCCCCCATCCCAAGGGTTTATGGGTAATTGGCAGAGTCTAATAAGGCAAGGTTGTCTTGGACAGAGCTAGAAGGAAAACGTCTCAAAACTTATAGTTTGAAATTATAACTTGTCACACCTGTTTGAGTCATTTGTACCTTGTCTGAAGTATTTAATGTGCATGAAGGCACAACAGACTTGGTGCTTTTTGGTTCCAGAATTTTGTAGGGGTCATTAGTATTCATTTGCTGTTGGTTAAAAGGCTAAAAGTGATCTTTGCATTTTGCTATGTGGTTGCTAGGGTGTCACTAGGGTCAACATACAAAACACAGCTGGTCGTTTCTAGTGTAAATAAGTAAATGGTTTTTTTTGCTGTTTTATCCTTTGCCAGAGACAGATATCTCTCAGTCTGTTTCTTTGGGATGAGAACAGTAACATCGCTTCAACTGTACCTCAACAATGATGATTTGCTATCATCATTTTCACAGAAAGAAAACAGTGTAGGGGTCAGGTTCAAACCTTTCACAGCAAGTCTGAAGAAACAGAATTGCTTTGTTTGGCTTAGCAAGCACCACTTACAATTATAGTGACATTTCAGTGGTGGATTGCTTGTTTGCTTTCTGAAACTTCTGTCCTTTTATTGAATTTACAGAGTTGCAGGAAGAATAAGAAAGTGCAGGAACTTTCTTTTTCTTAGATTGGACCAGCCCCACTGACCTTCTCTGAGGGGAACAGGAAGTGGTTTAGGCTTGACAGGACAACATTAGATTTCTGTAAACCCACAGGACTCTGTTCTCTTCATTTGTTTTTGTGTGTGAGCGCGTGTGAAATTTATTAGTTGAAAGCTCTTATACAGTGTGTTTTAGGGGGCCGCAGGGTTAATTAAAGCTGCAGGTAGGGTCAGAGGTTCAAGCTGGCCCAGATAGACTCAACTGACGCCCAGAGCTCAGAATATAACCTTGTCAGACCACTTGCGAGTTTGTTTTGAAGGAGTTGTTAATGTTATGCCATTTAATAAAGCAATAAGCCGTGAGGGGCTATACTACAAAGTGGTGTTAACAAAGGTAACATAATAGGTAGCATATGATTAAAAAATGTTACCCAGGTTTATAATAACAAAGAGAATAACAAAGTTAAATCAGGTAAATTAGTTTAGAACACACACAAGTCCGCTAGTCAGTTAGCATTTGTAATTATAGCTTCTGTTTTCTGGTATTGTGATACGTCATCATTCGCTGTGACATGCTGGTGAAGTGTGATGTATATTCACGCCATATGTTAAAAGAGACAGAATTTACAACAGCAGCAGCTGACAGACGTCCATTAGAGGTGAGAAAATGAGCGTCTCAATAGTTAACACTAATATCTGCCTGTTCTCTTGTCCCGCTTCAGATTCATCAACAACACATATATTCACTCACTGGCACACTCAGAGAGCTCCATCCATCAAACTGAAGTGTCCCGCCCCTGGCGTGATCACGTTACAGCGACATTAACAAAGTAATTTAGTCCTAATGGCTTATATTATCATGCTAAAGTGTTTTCGATTAACGTACGCCCATAAAAATGTTCAACGCGTCAACTAATTCTCATCTATAATTAATAGTCAGAAACTAATTTTGTTTTGTTTGGTGTCCTGCATTATTTTTATTTGTCCGGTCTGTTTTAACTATAATAAATCACACATTATATCGATTCGTAGCTCCTCCAATGGGCGGTGGAGCGGCAGTCCTCTGCTCATCAGGAGGAATTAGAGACCTTGAGATAACATCAGACTCCCATTGAGATGCTCTCTAGCTGTGCTGAAGGACAAACGGTGTTTGCGAGCCTCAAACCTTGACTCTGCAGCGTGGATCTATTATGAGTGTGACAATGACTGATTTTTGCAGATGTGACTAATGTCTTTGTGTTTAAGGTGTTGTTTGTAAAACTCAGTGGCCTTTTATCTAGAAATGCAAATGTGTGCAGGTGATTGTCTGAAGGACAGAGAAGTGGATATAAAGTGCTTCTTTAATTCATTGTCATGGTAATTATGGGCTTTTGGCCTGAATCATTAGAAGAGTTGTGTGTTAAGTGGATGTTTTTTGTTATTTCCAAACATTGGCGTTATTTTGATGATCTTTTACCAGATTGTTGCTGCAAATTGTGGATTGTTTTTGCACAAAGAGATAAAAAAAGTTACGATTCAAACTGTTGAAGTTTTAAAGATTTAAACTTATCATGCTGTCCAGAGTGAGTTGAGCTCAGAGAGGAATGATTTTAATTTATTTAATATTCAGCAGTTTTACTCCATGGTTTCTTTCTAATTAATTAATCATCATTAGGGCTTGATGTGCAAAGTACAGATGTGAAGTTCGTCCAAAAAACGTAAAAAATCTGTCTTAATATTAGAAAGAGTTGAGAAAGTTTCTGTAACTTCTACAATGTTCCTTTCTGTTGAAGGTGAAGCAAAAAGTTTGACTGAACTTTCAAACTTTTTAGATTGTGTGAATGTGAGAAGTGAGAGTGTGTGTGAGAGAGAGAGAGACAGATAGATAGAAAGATAGAAATTACTGCCTTCAGACTGTTATCACACCCCTGTCAGTTCTGTTGGCTCACAGAATTTAAAAAGGTTTGAGTCCAGAGAAAAAGGAAAGAATGATTAAATGAACGAGAGTAAACAAGAGATATTGTCAGGTGAATTTGATTTGGAGTATAAATTCTTATTCAGAAAAATTCATTTAAGAATGACCTTCTCACCTGAGACCTGAATGGCCTGATGCACTCAAGATATTGCTGATGGAAATGAACTGACCCACACTGATCCCAGAGCAGTTTATTCTCCAGATTAAAACATCCACTCACACTGGGTTATAAAACGACAGCTGAGATAAAAGGACAGTTGAAATGACCGTTTCATCAAGGTAATAAAATACAATAGGATTTAGCCAATATTTAATGTCTTTTCCAGTGTTTGTCTTCAGTCTGTTACCTCTGGCTGTAAGGAAAATGTTCCCTCCCTTCTTAAACAGGACTCATGTGTCACTGGATTAATTTGGTGTCTGAGCCCGGGATATTGTGTTGCGGGTTCCGGAGCGGTTGGGTTTGCTTTTGGAGCCGATCCAATCCAATATCGAAACCCTTCCACTTCATACAGTATATCCTGTCTGAGTGCAACCCTTTCACTCTGAGGCACAAACACAGATTGGAATCATGCAACTGAAAAACGATTTAGTGAGGAATTGTGGGATTGATAGAGGTGCTGGTCAGATTAAAGTAATGGCAGTGGTACGGAATCTGATAAAGAGCAATAAAATGGAACTTAGAGGTCAGACTGGACAGGTCAGTGATACCATCAGCCCAAAAGGTGCAAAAAGGTGGAAACTGAAGGTGTGTGTTGGTTATTTGTACATTTGTGTGTGTTTTTATATATCCAGTCATGTGACGCTCAAAGGTTTCTGTTTATTGTTACATGTCTGTTCACACAATTTATGTCTGTATCAATAAAAGGGCCTTTTTTCAGAATGAGGTGATTTTTGTCAGTGTCTAACTGGTTTAATTATTCATAGGCACGTGTTAGAGGAAACGTTGCATTATTTATGAAGCCGACACGGACGGTGAGCAAATTAAGACCAGGGGGAGAGACTGAACAGAAGAACATTGCTAACAAACGAAATCAGAAAAATTAACTTGCCAGAATGAAAACACCACAATAAATAATATCCTAAAAAGTGGTTTCACAGCACAGTGGAGCTGTTTGTGGATTTATTATACCTCACAGTGTTAGCGGTGGTCCTCAAACCCCATGTCTGACCATTTGGCCCTCTCTGTGTTTCCGCAGTTCTCCGGGATGATTTTCGACAGACCCCAAGTGATGTGGTGGTCGCGGCAGGAGAGCCAGCAGTGATGGAGTGCATCCCCCCACGAGGACACCCAGAACCCACCATCTCCTGGAAGAGAAACAATGTTAAAGTCAACGATAAGGACGAGAGGATAACAGTGAGTTAAAACCCTCTTTCATCACTTCCTGTTCCCACCTGAACAATGTTCACTCACTACTATCTTCAGTTTCCTTTGGTCTTCATTGTGTGTTTCTTTCTCAGTTCAGATTGAGTCCAGATTCAGTTCAGATTCACTCCTTTTTCCAAATACAGGATGCCAGGAATGTTTATTCAAAGTCCAAAGTCCGTTTTTGCGTTTTGCAAAACAGGTTCAATATGAACACCAATAAACATTGATAAACATTTTGGAAAACATGTTGAAAATAATCTCTTCATTTTTCATTCTCTGTCTCTTTTAGTCTGTTTCTGTCTCTCTCTCTCATATACACAAGCACTACAAAACTGTCTGTGTTTGTCTCTCACAGTGGCTTTTATGTGTTATACTGTATGACACTCTTATCAGCCACTCAACTAAATAGACTGTAACAGCACATTCTAAATGTATCAGTTTGTCCGTCATCTCTGTGTCAAGTGCTTTATAAACAGTGGAGCGTGCTGAGCTTTTGTATTTACTGTTTTTTCGTCCTGTTTGGCTTTAAGTGCCCAGAAACCATGTTCATAAAACATCACTGTGAATGTTTGGCTTCCTACTGTACAGGGATGAATTTGGGATAGTGTTTATTTCCTTTGTATGTTTTATAAATGCACATTGCTGACAGATCACTGTTTGCTTCACCTCACAGATACGAGGCGGGAAACTGATGATCTCCAACACGCGCAAGAGCGACGCGGGAATGTACGTTTGTGTCGGCACTAACATGGTTGGAGAGAAAGACAGCGACCCCGCTGAACTAGTCGTGTTTGGTGGGTTTTCTCTCTCTTTGTTTTTCTCATTTCTCTCACTTTCTCACTCATGCTGTTTTTGATGCTCTCTCTCCCGCAGAGCGGCCCATGTTTGTACGCAGGCCTGTAAATCAGGTGGTCCTGGCCGATGACACTGTTGATTTCCAGTGTGAGGTTCAGGGAGATCCGACTCCCACCATACGCTGGAAGAAGGAGGAAGGAGAGCTGCCACGGGGAAGGTCAAGAAATAAACTTTGAGAAGCCGTCCGTTATAGTGGTTTTACCACAGTGATGGGATTAATCCACAGCCCTGTGCCTCTGGCTGCTTTTGTGAAACAACAGGAAACAATAAAACAATATAAATGTTAAACTACTAATTGTGTTAATGATAACAGTTACACTTAATATTAGTTAATAGTATTCTGCTAAGTAATACACTAGAAGATGATTTCTGTGGTGGCCGTGTCACCTGGTTAAGGTTAGCCACACCCACCCAGTTAAAAGACTGAACAAAATGGCTGAAATCATCTATAGCACCTTTACTATAAAATACTGTAATTAATTTTACAGTAAGTACAATGTTTTACAATGACTTCAGATGTGGCTCATTCACTGTAAACTGTTAACAGTGACAGTTTAAACAAAGACTCAGTAAACACTGATAACAGCATGTTTTGATCACACTGTATTACATATGCAAAAAAATAGACACCACAACTCAATTATGCTGATGCAGCTGACAGAGACGAAACCAAAAACTGTGTGTGTATGTGTGTGTGCACGTGTGTGTGTGTGTTTTATCCCAGGTTTGAGATTCGTGCCGACAGCAGCCTGCGTCTGACTCAGGTGAAGGCTGAAGACGAAGGCTCGTACACCTGTTTATCAGAAAACAGCGTGGGCAAAGCGGAAGCTTCCGGAACGCTTCAGGTCCACGGTGAGTTACAGACACAGATGCTTCTTAGGTCAGGATATCTTTCTTGAACACACACGCATGCACACACACACACTTAACATCTGACAGCTTTGATAATAATTTTATTATATTTCCTGTACTGACTTTAGCATCTTTCTCACACACTTAACTAAGTCTCAGTTCTGTTAGCCGGCACTTGCTTTTGCTGGTCTTGCATTTCCTTGATTACAGGAGTGAAGTGTCATAACAACAGCATTTATTTAAAGCTGCCAGATACAATTAACATAATTCCATCTGGTTGAAGGCAAATATTGCTCCATAAAACATGACCGTGAGCTCTGCAGAACACACACACATACACACACACACACGCATTAAGAACATTCTACACACTTAATAAGTGTTTTTAATGGCACACTTGCTGTGAACAGTTTCACCTGACAGCTGAGCAAAGATGATTTATTGTGTGAGTGAAACTATAATGTTATTAGTGCAACCTTGTAAAAACATTGAAATGGCACTGCTGAAGGAGAGACTAAAGTGTAATTTTCAGAATGTTTACTGGCTAGTCATGGTGGAATTACCATAATTTTAAATTTCCTAGTATATACTTGTATATTACCTTACATAACATTACATCATCACAACATACCCCTATATAATATACCATTTTAGGACATGAACAGCTCAAATTGGAGTTTCTTCATTGTCAGTGTCATTATGGTAATCTCGCCATGCTCGCATCACTTCCTCCTCTTACTTTCCTGTCACTACTGCCCATCGCTGCTTCATCCCACACTTAGGTTTCATGTATCATTTAGGCAATTTGTTTTCTTTCATCTTCAACATTCTAAATGCAAACCATTATCCAACTTTTCTCAGTCCACTCATCTCATTTTTATCCATTTTTTGTCTCTTTCTCCATCCTCACCTCCATTATAGCGGGCCCAGCTCGTAAGTACCATTCCATTTCACTTCTTTGCATGCGTGTGGGTGTGGTTTCGATTTGTTTGGAGATTGTGATTGGTTGTGATGGAGTTGACACATTTTGAGGGTTGAACAGTAAAACAGTAAAAATACAAGGATCTCATAAATTCTTAAGACTTTGATTTCCTTCGATTTCAGTCTGGCTCATGAATCGAGATACTCAGGTTTCACTGACTTTCAGTGTGTTAAAGACAGATATTTGATATGTCTTTAAGTCTTGTCTTATTGAACTAAATGCGCTGGTGGATTTTCTTATTGAGGTGAATTACCAAAGGCCATTATATTGAGCAGAACAGGGATGACTGAGGAAGTGTGATCCAATTACATAGAGGCTGAGGATAAGAGAAGTGGTGAGATTGGTTCTCTGCTCCAAAACCAGAGTTCTTTCACTGCAAACATGGATGGAACGCTTAGTTCTTTCCCATAATGCATCAGTGACTGTGAGGTCTAGAATAGAAGAACCAAGAACTGATATTTCCTGTAATAAGAGCAAATGAGAAAATTGTTAAAATCAACAGTATTCTGCTTTGAAAGAAATATTGGTATTGAAATCTTATTAAAGACATTTGTGTTCTTTAGAGATTTAAGATAATTTAAAAAATAGTTTTTTTCCTCAGGATAAATGTCTGTGAAGAGAAAGACTCAGAAAGTCTTTATTTAATCTCAGTGTTGTACAGAAGAAATAACTGTGATTCTAAGATCTTTTTGGTAATTCTTTTTTGCTAGTCAGTCAAATAAAACAGCTTCACATTGTCAACAGTAGAAACCGCTTTGGTTTGGCTTTAAAGCTTTGCAGAGTCACCAAGTCTACAATCGTTTTACCCTTAAAAGTCTTTATAAATAGCGTTAAACAAACACTCCCGGGTTTTGCCTTCTGTAGACCCTGAACTTAATACCGCTTGCTTTGTTTTTCTTCAGAGAACTGAATTTAACTTAAAGCACAATGAAGAGGAGATGTGTTGGGTTTTGACCGAGGACATATTTCCAGATGTGTTATTTCTGTCGAGGAAAAACAGAGGGATGGAAATGACTGATCTAAGCTGACTGAGCACTTCAGTGATAGCCAGACAAACTTGTAAAAGAAAGAATGTGTTTTCAGAGGAAAGCAAAAATGTTCTGCTTCTTGTAAGAGGATGAAAAGAAAATGTTCCCCGCAGGGATGTAGTTTTCTTACAATCCAACATGGATCTGTGGTGCTCTTATTTTCTCTTTGGTAACTTGGATAAGTAACATCTAATTGAAAGTTTTGGGAAACTGTTTCCTCAGGCTAAGAATTCTGAAGTGTTTAAGTTCCAAAAACTAGGTGAGTTGTCCTCCTAGGAAACAATTTAAGAATCCTAATAGGTACATGGCTGATGTAAAGGCTGCATTATAAATTGTATCCTTATGTGTCCTTTGTAGACGAGGCAATCCCAGAATGCACAGCAACAAGTGTAAATGTAATTTGGTGGTATGTGAGAGACAGATAACAAGCTTCCAGCACATTTTATATAAGTTGTACTGTCAGTTAAAATGCTGTCTTAGACTGTTGTTGCCTGTGTAGACTGTGGTATATCTGGAAGAGAGCTATTGAAGTGACTGTAGTTCTAAAATCCTGAGAGAATTGATTTTGTCAAAATTGTGTTCCAGTAAAAGTCTGGATGCGCTAGTTGTTAGATAAACTAAACTGAGTCAATCGAGTCCACGTTTAACATCTGTTTGAGGTACCAAAGGTTTTAAGGCCATCTGCATAGACTTAACATTGAAATATGTTTTTGATACTTTATATAATTTTATTAAGAACTGGTTATTGGCAGAATTGCAGCGTAACAGCATACAACAACGTCTTCCATGAAAAAGTTTATGTATAAAATATTCTATTTCTTCCATTTCCTGTCTCGGAGGCCCCAGATATAAACCATGAATAAATGCAACCAATTTTAACATGATTCTCTAACTGGTGTGCATAATGTAGTGATACATTTTGCCAGTTCTTGATTTATTTTTTTCCAGTTGTTTATTTTGTTTCTGTTACTGTACAGTTCTGTTCAGTAACAAAAATACATGTATCGTTTTTTTGCACAACATCGGATAAAGTTACAGTAATCTTCTTACTGGTTTGTGATAGGCTCAGGGGAACTTGTTTTTAGATTTTAATATTTTTATACATATATTTGTGCCGTCTGGTACTCCAAACATACAAACAGTGCCCTCAATATAAACAAAACGTGGATTAACAAGTCAAGTTTAAATTAGCCAGGCTTAAGTAAGACAGATTTAGAAAATAAGAGAGTCTTTTCCTCCCACTAAAGATGTCAGATTTGTTTCATCATTCACATAGTCAGATCAATGATATAATCCATCTTCTGCCCTCTTCTTTAGCATATCCATGTAACAGCGATTCACAACAGATTAATTCTGCTGTAGTGGGACGTTTGCCTAACCGTGTTAATTATAAACTGTCTAAAAAGGACAATTGGGTCCCATTCCAAACACTGACAAATTTTAGCTTCTGTGTGTTACTGTATCCACAAGGGAGGAGTGTTATAAACAGCACTGGGTCCCAGAGAGAAATCATTTATGCAGATTACTCTCTCATTTTGATTATGCAGTAAATATGTTTTATGACGTTGCCAGATATTGCTGGACAGAAGCCTCTGCTCAGCTAGGCATTATAAACATTTGCCCTGTATTGGTGTAGATAACCTGCAGTCCTTTAAAGCGTTTAATCGGTTACACACTGGAGACTGTATTAATTGCATGTAGGGGGTTTTAATTGCGACTCTGAGCGGCGAAGCATGGCATGCGCGCTCGCTGTGTGCATCACCGTTTGATGCGATGGATGTCTGTCGTTCGGTTCCTCTGGGGATAAATGGTTGTTACATTTAAAGATGATTTGTGAGGGGGGCAGATGTCTGCATCGACTTATGTGCACGTACGTGTTTGCTAACTCCAGTAACTTTCGCTAAGGAAGCATTAAGGTGTAGCGGACCATCTCAAGGAGCAAAAAGAAGTCTGTGAATAATTGTTAGCTTTAGCGCTTTTGATAGTTTGTGTGAGGAGACACTTTTGACCTGTCAGCCAGCCTGGCACCTTCACAGTCCTGTCTCCTGCTATTCCATCAAACACACCATCTGTGCTTTACAGAGAGAAGACATCCACAAAGTAACATATAGAGCTCTCAACAGATGGTATTCTATCTATAACGTGGAATAGTTTGTGAGTCTTGAGTAAATGGCTTAGCGGTTACGTTTTTATCTTTCTTCATTTAGAATATCAAGTCATGCGTATGCCTCACATTAATTTCATTACAATTTTTTTATATTTATTATTGGCTGTTATTTCAAAGATCTGGCATCCCACATGTTGTACAATGTTGGTCTTTTGAAGATGTTTTGTGTGAATTTAAATCCCTGTCATACCATGTTAGCATGCAAATGATGCCTCTATTTCTCTTGTTGTCTTTCTGGAAGCCGCATGCTGTGCCTGTAATGTTGTTGTAACTGTAATGTAATTATTTAACACAGCCCAGGGCTCTTTCGCTGTGTGGCTCTCGGTTTTTGCTGTCATATTTTTATAAACCCTTGAGACAATGTGTGTGGCTTTCAGTGAAAATATATATCTTTTTTTGTGTGTGACAGACACACAGAGTTTCCTTGCCACACATTTATAATTCACATAAGAGTAGCAACTGTGTTTCTTTGTTTTTATAGGTTCCAATTAAAACATTTGTGCTAATATCTTTGTTTTTTTTATAATGCTTTATCCAATATTTACCCAAAGGCAAACTTTAATTTACAAAAACAACTTTAGAGAACATTTTTGTTG
>JBAJNP010001257.1:0-65423 GCA_036877545.1 Yasuhikotakia modesta | reverse complement strand
TGAGGGGTTCTTGGAAGTCTGACCCTTCTAAGCAACAGAATCTGTCTGCCTTTCAACTCCTTGTTTTTGCCACTCTGCACCCACGTTCGCTTGAACAAGCCCCCAGAAGTTGTCAAACTTTCTTGCCGTGTGAAGACTGAGCTTTCTCTTACTCAAGAAGAAAAGAAAGACAACACAAAAAGTCTTGACAAAGGCCGGCCATTCTGGCCTCCTAGTGTGGCCGGGAGTGAATAGTGGGTGATACTTGTGCCACGGCATGCTAATGAAGCGCTAATACTCACAAATGCCCTCTCTCTTCACTCCGGCAACAGGGTAACAGGGTTAATTACCATAACAACAGGGTGCTACTGGCGGACGGGTCTGCGGTGAAGGAGCAGCAGCGCATGTTTTGCAGAAGACGCCAACATCGAATTCGTCTCAAATGAAGACCTGATGGACTGGAGAGGTCACACCATCTCTGTTTGAGGAGCTAACTTCTCCTCGCTTCGGTTCTGCTGGAAGGTTGAGAGTGAGAGGCACTGGACAGAACTGGATTGGTGGTTCTGTCTCTTGGAGGTGGGGGTGCTTGTTGAAACCATCACTTTCTTTGCTTTTGTTTGACTTTTGTGGTGACTCGCTACACTCTGCAGTGAAAGAGCTGCAAAGAGCTATTCACCAACACAAAAACACACAAACTGTACCACAGAAGACTGCTGGGATACTGTGTATAACTGGCCCAGTGTGGCTCCTGCTTTGTGCTGTAAAGACTTTACAAACAGACACTTCATTAAGTGCGGATCGGCGACATGCAAGTACACAAACTCTACCCACAGAAACTTGTGTTAATCCTAGTTGTTAACTCCACAAAGAAACACACAAAGTCTAATAATGTCGAAACACATTTCTGGTAAACTAGTTATTTAAAATGCACTTAAAATGTTACAGTGACTGACTGATACTGAATTATTCAATGCCTGATGGCCACAATGAGAACTGACTAGTGCCACTGTAATGCTAATTAAATATCAATTCATTTAACACTGTAATTGGTTACGTGGCAAAAATCGCACACTCTGATTGGTTAAAGTTGGACAGGAAATGGCTACAGATACAGCATGGGCTGAACATTAGCAACAACATCATCTCTACACTGTTAAGAAGCGTTGTAGCGTTTTTACAACTGAGGGTGTCCCCAAAGGGTTTGCTCAAATTTGTCATGTTCTGTTGACTTCTTGGTACAAATTTGTCCTCAATATATGGTTAAACAAACCCATACTCAACACTCACTCACCCACAGAACATATTTCTGTGTTTAATAACAGCTAGGCAGAGCAGAACGGATGGAACGACACACAGAGCATTTTAAAATGCATTTAACTTGACACAACTGTGGTAAGAAATGATGATGATGAAACACACTCAGTTCAGAGACCAACGACCCTCCGACACAGAAACTCATTGCACCAAAACACAACATGCAGCCATTTTTGCCGCTAAAAACACAAGCTACAGAAACACGTTGACTGTAAGCATGGCACGACGTTCTCACGGGCGTCAAGTGCTGTTTTATTTTTTGATACATAGATGGAGAGGGCCAGTTAAAATGGGAACGCCCAACGTTCAGACATGCAAACAGCCAAATCCGTCTTTAACATTTGATGGATGACTAGGGACAACAGTGCTGCCAAGACCCAACACTGGCCAACTGCATGGAAAGGAAAAGAAAACAGGTCTTTTGTTGCATTCTAACACCAAAACAAAGCGCCTTTGCTTTTAAAGCACACATTAGCTCTTCTTTGAAGCCCCTGACGTCCTCATTAACTCGTGTGAAGGAAAATGAAATTTGGGTTTTGCACAGTTTGGGTCCGCTCTGTTTGGCTAAACTTCACTCATCCTGACGGACAGCTCACACTCATAATCGTAAGGCAGAAAACTGCAAGCGTCAGTTTTGTACAACTCGACAACCAGTGCGTAACTTTAGAGCAATTTGTTCATTATTAAAATACATTTAATAGACCTTATTTAAAACTGATTTTCAGATACATATACACACACAGGAGTTACGTATTCAAGTTACGTACATATACAATGCAACACTGACTTTAATGCTACAGACATGCACAGTGTACACAACACACTTTACAGGTGATGTGGTTATTACTGCACAAAATGCGAAGACAAAACCCCAAACATCACTCACACAGAGAGAGAGACTCTCTGTTCTTCCTGTCGCCTTGATAATAAACATGCCAAAACACTTCGTTGTGATCAAGCATCAGGTCTCAGCTCACATCATCTTCACTTTCTGTGCCTGTGTCACCATTCAACACACACACAACAATCTCTCTGTATATCCGCCTTTGATACTGACCCCTACAGAGCCTCAATATTACCGTTTCCATTGACAACTGTCAGAGGAAGTGTCACATTTAAACACTACACACCCCAGACAGTCTGCAGCGCGGCTACCTGGACTGCTGCAGCTTTCTTCTGCTTAATTCAACACAGGAAATATGTAACACATGTTGAGGGTTCAAATAAAGGCATTTGTTTTACCAACACATATATTTTATAATGTTTTGCTTAAACATAATCAAGTCTATTTAGATTTGAACAGAACCATTGATGTTTTTGCATTGCGACATTATTGCCATGACAGTTAGCGACATTTTCTGCTATTTCTTATTACTTGTCAGGAAGTTTTGACTTTAGCATAAAGGCACCAAGTACTAAAATGATGTCTAAATATTTAAATAATTTATTGTTATTTATTTCATTTATTTACACCATTTAGTCACGATGCAAAAACTAAATTTAATTTCTTCTGATTTAAGAATGAATGAATGATATTTTACCTTCGAGCACTGCTTGTGATTCTGACACCAAACCAACGATCCATTGCTCTGTGAAGGGAGAAAAAGTGTGTATGAGAACAAAGCCACATCAGATACGACGTGTCACGATGGTTCTAAAGCGCATAGGAGAACAAATAAACACACAAACGCATTATACACACAAATATTAAGTAAAACAGTCTCCATACATTTACGCTGAAGTCAGACAGTCATCTTTGATGCCGTCTACATACGATCGAGTCGCTACATTTCAAAGAGATTATGAGTTACAGTTTTGGCCTTCGTTCGCGTGCCAACATCACAATGAGAAATGACAAGTTGTTTTTAGTACAGAAGGATGCTTAAAGAACCGATCCAAATATTCCATTAACAACAGTTTCAAATTAAGGGATGTAAAATGGGTCTTTGTGCCTTTTTCCAAGAAGAGACTTTGGAGTATTTGAACAGTTAAACTTTACGGGTCTACAAACCAAAAGTCTGCTTAAGTTCAATGTCAAGTTCAAAGGGTTCTGGAACAATGTAATCCAGTGGAAATTCCCCGTGAAACCTTGGGAAATAACTTATCATTAAAGGACTTAATTTGCCCGTCAGGACCGTAGGGTGTTGTGCCCATGATGTCAGGGCTAATGGTCAAAGGACAAATGTCTTCAAAGAGGAGAAGATGGAAAGATGGGAAAGGGAAAGAACGGAGAGAGGAAGAGGAAAAAGAGAGGAAGAGGGAAAAGAGAGGATGAGGTAAAAGGGAAAAAAAGAGAAGAGAGAAAGAGGGGAAATAAGAGACAAGAGGAAAAGGGGATGACAGGAAAAAGGAAAGAGAGAATATGCTTCAAGTAAACAGAAAAATATATAAGTATTTATGATAAGGAAAACAATTTTAAATATAATGTTAATTATTAAATAGAAATTAAAACATCTTCCATCTATTAACCTTAATTAAAATGTCAGGAATATAATCAACTGATGTGAAGATGTCATTCTCACCAGCTCTCTTCAGTCACGATCACACTCACAACACAGCGCAGCATCAAGCTTTAAATAATAACATTTGTCCCTAAACCATCATCACTCAAAGTCATTTACACAACCTGGTCAGCCAAGGTTGACCAATGAGAAGCTGGCAGCAGAAGATCATTCTAAACATTCCTCCAACGCTCAGCATGGATGTTGATCCAGCTGGCATTTACCTCAGGAAGACCATCAGAGATCCGTGAGCTCAGCTTTAAAGCGTGAGGAGATTCCTGGACACATTATGTCTTTTTTTCACAGATGAACAAACTGTCTCTAGCGCAACTTGTTTTTGGCCGTTGTTTGGTCGTTTCTACGCTTTCAACTCTTCTTTCTTAGGGTCAAGTTCCGCTTTTTGTTTTATAAACATTTTCTCATGGTTTAATCTGACTGGTGCTTTGGGGCAAGTGTTTAACACAACACGGGTCTGGTCCACCGAGATCTGAGCGCTCCAAAAACTAAGATTTGTGTTTGAGAGATGTCCATGTCTGGTGAAAGCTGGTCCATACATCTCACATATCATGAAGCAGAAATCACAGTGTAAAAAAACGAGTGTCGTTCATCATTTGCGCTTAACTTTCCAATTTACTGTCAATGCGCTGAAGCACACAATGACTGTTGTGTTAGTGGACAAAAATAAAATAATATCAGTGATGACAAACAATAAATCTTTACAATCCCTCCATCTGTACACAAAGTCCAAAAATAACACTTGCCAAATATGAGCAAATGTTTAAACAGATATAGAGATGTATAGATTATATATAGGTCACCCTATATATATATTATATATAAATATGTGTATTTACATATGTACAAATATATATGTGTGTGTGTGTGCATATACATTTGCCCACATATACATATATCCTGTCATTCTAAAAGCATTTTTACTGGTAAAATAGTATCAGATTATGATGTGAGGACTGGGGCACAGTGCTGGTCAATCAACAAACCAAGAACTTCTTATCAACATTTTATGAGGTAGAAAACATCTACAGCTGCCACATTCCTGAGACACACGGCTGTAAAGTGTCACGGTCAACGGAAAAAAGTGAGATTCCTGTGCCGCAGAGAGATTTCAGCAGACGCGCTCAGAGGCGGATAGACTCCGGGCTTGTTTAAGGAGTCATTATGACTCTGTAGTTAAGATAAGTTCTCCAAAAACACACCCACCAGCCAAACAGTTCATCCTTTACACAGTACAAAGAGCACATGCAAAAAAATCTATCCCTTCCTGTGAATTATATCTTGTATCATCACACTGTGAATTAGCACAAAGATCGTTGGAAACATGCATTTAAAGAAGTATTTACGCAAAACAGGACATACGTTTGACTGAATTGTTTAATGCTCTATTAACAGCTTCTGTCAAAATTTTGAAGAGAGAAAATGTTTCAAAAGTACAAACTGCAGTAACACTCATATAGAGTCTAAATAAATGTATTTATTCAGAACAAACCTGTTAATTATTTGACCTGCACACTGTTTACTGAACATATATACTTCAGCCCCACACTCGTAACAGGGGTTCAGATATGAACGCTGTGCCGGGCTGGTCTAGACACCAGTGTTTTGATAGTGTTGGAGAGCCGGTGTTTACAATCTGGCATTGGTAAGTAAACCATTTGTAATTAGCCCTTACCAATGGCTTATTTAGTTGTCTCTGCATATTAAGCTATAATGGAAGAGACCCACAAGTCCTACAGCTATAATTCTTCATATAATTCAAACATATTCTAAAAAAGTTTGTTTATTGTTTTTATTTATCACCTAGCACTGTGAACCTCCATCCTGAGTGTATTTCCATATCTAAAAACTTTACACACTTGCAACGTTTAGTAAAGTTCTACTATGGCAATAATGTTGTCATTAAAGCTTAACTTGAGCCCACAACCTTCCTTTTAAAAAATACTACCAATGTTTATGCGATTACAGTGAGTATCAGAGCGTGTGTGTGTGTGAGCTTGTGAATCAGCACAAAACTCCATTCATGACTGTCATAACTAATGAGAAACCACACACACACACACACACCTAATGCGGTTTGACTCCACTTCTACATTTTTTCATATCAAAGGCCCATGACAAGGGGACATGGCAAAACCTCTTTCCAATGTTTGTCTTTCCTCTGGATTAGAAGCCGCGTCCCTCAGGCCGGCACATTAACTAAAAGAGCCAAACGCAGGACGGGCTTAATTTAAAACGTCATAATTTTTACGATGTCAACGGCACTAGCAGGACCTCTCTGACACACCTTTGGCTTAATACAACCACACATAAAATATTCCACATACAGCAGACGATTTCCAAACGCACACGGCCGAACACAGGCGCTCTTTCAGTGCAGGCGCAGACGCAAAATTTACAGCTGGGTGTTTCCATTCGTACTGTTATGGGATGGGGGAGATAAACACACTTTTGATGCCATTTAGACGTTAAAAAGGAAAATTCAAAGTCCTGCAAGATGTGTAATTTCACCAGACATTAAACAGCATGTTTTGATGACCTCCTGACTTAAGATTTTTTGGGACATAAACATTTACGTGTCAGAATCAGTCCAGCGAGAACACACACACATACACGTAACAACTTGAGTAACATTGTTCATCATTTCTTGGCTTGTTCGTGTTGTGCTTCGAACACTGAACAAAACCTGATCATTCGCGTCATACCAGCACAATCTGATAACATGCTAACACATCAGATCTGATAACAATCTGATAACAAATTTTACACATTTCCTGACACTGGATTAATGAAATCGGTTTATGCCAGTTACTGAATAACACATCTAACAGACATATTAAAATAAAATATCCTTTTTACAGCTGTTGGTAAACCTGATCCTATTCTCTTAACGGGCTGGTTTAATTTATAAACTACTGATAAAACCCCATTTTGACCCACAGACTGAGAACATTCACAGCCTCATTCCATCGCTTCTCCTGACTGCTCTGTCCAAAACGCAGTTCTTCAGTTTGTTACATCTCCTGAAACCTCCTGTGTTCACCTTTACAAGAATTCAACAGCACCGGTGGGAGAAGGTCACTGTGGAGTGTGATGTAGGCATTTGGTCAATCCGTTCTTTTTTGGGGAGGGGTGTTTTTGCAGCTGACCAGACCTCCCATCTTCACATGAAAGAGGCACACACACACACACACACAGGGTTTCTGGACAGTCTTTATGGAGCTCTGACAACAATCGCTCTCTATTTCTGGAGCTTCTCAGCCAGTCCAACCAGCTCTTTATCAAGCTCAACTTGTCATGGCACTTCCTCTAGAGACAAAAGCCATGGAGATTCAGAAAGAGATGTTTCTCCATATTTCTCTTTTGATGTCAAGCCCTCCCCTCAAATCACTAACGGCTGTAGCTGCGCTTCATCTTTGCCAAAGGTTGTACATTTCTGTCTAAACGCATCTGTCAGAAAGTTATTTCTGCGTGGGATAAACATGGATGTTGCTTAAATGGGTGTATGAGAGAATCTTACACAATCCTTTTAAAAACTGACTCCAGTTATAGTGAAAATAATCGTATGCAAACTTTAAACCAAAACTCTTGGATTTATGCTATTGTAACATAATTTTCAGGCCAATTAAATTCCAGCCATCTCAAAAACCTTAATGCAACACAACGAACATAAAATCTAGTTATATAAACAATGTGTTATTAAAAGCATAAAGAATTGACACATGATTTATTCTCCTTTAAATGCCTTTGATTTGTGCTCAATTACATGAAAAATGACTATTACAGCATTGAATCTAAAGAAAAAAACACAGAATAAACAGATTTACAATGTCAAACGGCTGGTCGCATTAAACATGCGAGGTGGGATAAAGTTTATATAACATCACAATGCACCAAATCACTAAAACATGCTAGACATATTCAAAATATATGCAAAATATATATCTGTGGCCCTGGAATTTCTTACTCTAAAGAAAACTGATCTGCGTTCAGTCTGTCAACCTGAGGTGTGAATGATTATAGTTAATGTTTCTACAACGTTTGTTTAAGGTTGTAAGGAGACATCTGGTTATGTGATAAGTGACTGATGCCAGTCAGTGTATCTCGGGCAACGAAAGCTGTCAGAAGAACCGGCCAACTTTTTAACCTGATCTCTTTTAACTAACTTACTAACTTTTAACTAACTTTTAACTAACTTTTAACTAACTTTTAACTAACTCCGTTAACTAACCAGAAAGATGACAAACGAAGCACTGAGTTATTAGTTAAAAACCAAGTTATCAGTTGAAAACAACAACAACAAACACAGAAATAAACGTAGAAATCAGATACGAAATTATACCCATAATGTTAACATGCATGAACTGTTTTTGTTTTGGTGAATTTTAGTAAATATTATCATCATTTGTTGATATTGTTATATGATTATTAACATTATTATTATTAATAATAACCATGCAACTGTGCAACAAGTTGTTATTTATGTAACAGACCGACCTGGAAATGCTTGTAAACCGCAGAAATGCGCGTGACGTGCAGGCTGAGGCATCGCGACGCGCACCTCGCGCGGTAAACGCTCCCGCCGAGGAGCTCGTCGGCTTTCCTCGCTTCCACGAGCCCCATCAGTATAATCCACAGACGGAGGAGAGACGCGCTGCGCAGACGCATGATGGACGCCGTTGCTTCTCCGACGCGGCCGCACCGACTGCTGGCGGCTCCCGCTGCCGCCGCGGCTGGAGAAAGTTTCGCGCGGCGGGGCGGAGTCAGCGCGCGCGATTGGACGAGCTGGACGCGCGACACGCCCCTCGAGACGCAGGTAGATGGGAAACGTCATCATGTGGACGGGAGGAAACAAATGACGTATTAAAAGTGTTTTTTTATATAACTGATATATTGAAGATGCTGTATAGTGAATATATATGTAGGGGGTGATTATATTCCTGTAGCTCAACTGGTAGAGCATTGCGGTAGCAGCGCAAAGGTTGTGGGTTCGATCCCAGGGAATGCAAGCAGTGACGACAATGTATACCTTGAATGCACTGTAAGTCTGCGAACTGAATACATGCAAATGTGTTGTTGTTTATATATAAATACAATATATACATGGATGCTGCACGTTTTAGCTTCAGTGAATTTGTTTTGTATTAAAGGAGTTTGTATTAAATGACAACATTCAAAAGATGTGGCAGCTGTCTGAGCCTTAATACAAAAACATGATCATATTGAAGGTAGATAGTTTTTGATCCTCTGTATATTTGATATGTAAATGCAAAGGCACAATGTCTAATACAGTTTAATGCATTCTTTAGATAAATGTAACACAGAGAAGAAACTGTTTTATCTTTCTGGCATGCAAAGCAGATTACGAGCTTTTCTCAAACAGGCATGTGAACTGTAGCATTAGTGTGTTTTTTACTAGACACAGAGGATTCGGTGTGTGTAAACATTACCGCTACACAATAATCACACTTGAGATTCTGTTCAGCTTCTAGTGGAAACTTTTCACGTGAGCCTCAGATTTACAGCTTTACAAGCATCACAAACATGTCTTGCAGTATTTAACTCCACAACGTGTAACCATAGCACGGCAAACATGACTGTAAACCTAATTAAAGCACAAAAGCAGCAGATCACGCAACGCTGTCTCTCAAATCTTAACAACTCCTAGGAATGAAGATAACAAAGCTGTCGTCCTTCAAAAAAAAGAGCTCAGATCCAGTCGAAAACATTCCCGGAAGGGTTTATAAAATGACTTCACTTTCTTCAGCTCCTGCCCACTGCAAAAGCGGCAGCAACATTTTGCTCTAATGAGTTTTTATGAGTTTGCCTCCTGAACAGACTCTGAAGCTCATAATCAGTAGATTTGGCCTGAGTCTAACACATCGCCCTGGGCCAGCCGTTGCCTGTGCCAAACATTTCAGCTCGTACCTCTCTAATGAAAGCAGTCAGGCTCAAATAGACTTGCATGCAGAAGAGTCTGGGGCCAAAGTTGCCAGAAGTATGCATACTAGCATACTTTCAAGGGCAGGGCTATATTGCCCACACACATCTGGTCACAGTATTATTACGGCATTGGGCTGGTGTTTGTCTCAGTACCATGTGTGGTCAACAGCCTGTACTCGTTTCATACTTGCCCTGCCTTGTGTGACCGGTAAGGCCATATCCCAGCTGTTCTGTTTGTAGTCTGATGAATTCCGCGGTACACAAGAGATCCCCGGCCACTTATAAACCCTTTAAACGCGGATGTCTGTGTACCTAAACGTTTCTGTAATAGCTTAATTTGTTGGCTTATTGCAGCCATGTGCTGTTGAGGTGGGTTAGGGGCGATTTATGGCGTGTGTTGTGAGTGCCGTGTGAACGGTGTGCGGTCACACCGTCTCCTACAAATCTCATGACACTTTTTACCACAGTTGAGTGGCGACTGCGCAGGCGGCGCAGACAGAGCGCACACCTCAGAGCGGGGCGTCAAAGTGCTAATACTCATGCATTTCGTACTCACACGAGGTGCTAATAGTCTTAACGTTTTCCAAAACGTCAGAAAACATCAGCTGAAACAGCAATGAGGAAAGTAGTTTGCCAAACTTTATGCACAGGTAAACTATTGATAGTTTTTCACATACAGGAAGTAGACAAACAAAAGTTTAGTGTTCAGACAAACTTTGTGTCTCGATCTAAACAACAACCAAGCACATTTACCTCAGAGCTGTGGTGCAGTGGTTTTTATGACACATTAAAGCCACTGACTCATAGGGATCTGGGTTTAAGTCTGGCTTGGATCATGTCCTCACACACTTCCTGTCTTTCACCTGATGAATCCAACTATGATGACATCACTTCCCTGTACACATTGAACTGCTTTCAATAAACAAAAGCTGAACAAAATCCTGTATTTGTATTTGGCAGACGCTTTTATCCAAAGGTGCATTCAAGGTATACAATTTATCAGTATGTGTTTCCCGGGAATCAAACCCACAACTTTTGAGCTGCTATCACAATGCTGTTCCAAATAAGCCACGGGGCTGCTGTATTGTTCTATTAACATCATTAAATGCCACGTGAGTTATCTGTAGTAGACCAGCAGCCATTTAACATTGAAGCACAAAGCTGAAAGACATCTCACCCTGAGATGTAAATGAGAGCCGGCTGCAGTCGGATGAGAAATCCAGAAATAATCTGATAATTCCCACTACTGTCATGGAATAAAACTCCAGACAAATAAACACAGATATTATGTTTGTTGCAGATACAGTGGGTGCGTTTGAAATATTGCTGCTTTTAAATGAAGATAAATATGGTAAAGAAGTAATCTAATGTTTCTGCCATTTAATTTTTTAATTTAATGTTTTGTGCCGCATCTGGAAGCAACTGTGGCAACAGTCTCCACATTCATCAGCCTTTTTTCAGCATTTTTGGCACACACGCTGTTTTGATCGGATCAGAACATTTCAAACAAGACTTTAATCATTCTAAAACAGACTAACAACTCACCGAATCAGACACAACATCTGTTGAATTACTATACGACTCGCAAAACAATTCGCTGAAAGACACACTTTCAGAAAAGCAAAACATTTTCAGTATATCACAACACTAAACAATGCTATTATAGTAAACAATACTAACTACAAAATGAATTTGTTAAGTGGAATCATAATTGAAACCTGGTATGTTTAACTTTTAAGTGAAGACAATCAAACACAATAAATTTCAATAACCTGCAAATTGTCACTGGAGAAAAATGACATCTGGGAATAACAGCCATCTGTACTTCAAATGAAGCAACGGGCAGAAAAAATAATACCACATATTTGAAATCCTCAAAAGGCATAAATCAGTCCCTGATGTGTATGTTGACCCCGTTTCTGTGGCGGTTTTCTCTACACTTCTCAAGGACGGTTAACCTATCCCCTCTCCTTCAATGGCTGTCAGGCATTTCCAAGCATCTGGAAATCGTTTCAGTGAAGTCACTGAATTTTCATTCATATTTTAACAATATTTTAAACATCATATTTGGTGTTTCAGTGCAAACTGCGCTATAGTTTCACATTCTATAGAAGTGACAGGATTTGAAAACGTCTCCCAAAACACCCTGATGTGGGTCTGGGTGTCTTTACAAAACAGAACAAACAATGAACTGTCAAGTTCTCAAGAACTTTCAAGGTTACGACATGGTGGTTGAACATTGAGACTCCAGTGTAAACCTGTAAACACCTTTAAACAAAAATCAAGACTTACCATTATTATTAGTTGTAAATAAATTTACAGTATTTCTATTTGTGAACACCTTCAAACACAAATTCAGGACTGAAATTATTTATCTTAACAAATAATAAAATGTACAATGTTTTTATTTGTGGATACATTATGCAAATCTCATTGTTTTTCTTCATGTTTGCCCTTTATATACAAATGTTTCATTGAATTTAACATAGAGGAAACAATAAATTGCAAATTAAGTATTAATTCTGTTTCATTTACATTATAATTTTGTATATAATATATATGAAACATCCCTCTCACGTTTCCCCGATGTGCTCAGTCTTGGCATCAGAAACCCACCCATATTTAAACAGAAGAACCTTTGATCATGTGACTATCACCTGCAGGTGGGTTTATTGTTCTGCTCACCTGCACAGAGCCGCCCGGTTCAGTCCAGTCATCTAATTCATCCCTTCCGCCTCAAAGCTTGAACAAACAAACCACCGCTGATAATGAAAGAAAAAAACCTTTTCTATATCCTGTACATCTCAATACGATCCAAAAACTACAGTAACCCATTCATTCGGTCCCATTCAGTATCCAAACAACTTCCTTTAACATTCAACATGACTCAAAATTATATAATATAATAACGTTATATAATACAATAGTGTCCGTCCTTCTGATGTGAAACAGTTCATCTGGTTTTAATGTTTCAAAACGTTTAAAGGGATCAGTGCAGTACACAAACATGCTATTTTGCTGTATGTGTTTATTGTCTAGTTTGCTGTATGCAGAGAATAACCACATGGCCTACTGCAAAATATACTCCTGTTGTGCCGCATACAAATGCACTACTTGAGTCTTATCGACCTTACTTGAGTTTTGCTAACCTGGGAAGCGCCACCTAGCGGAAAGGCTGTAATTTACTGTCTAGCCTCTAATATAAGCCTGTATATAAGATTTGGACATTTTTACACTAAATTGATTTAACGCAAAACTACCATTTAACCTGATGAGATCATGTGAGAACCATGTTTTAAACATATAGAATCTTATGCATAAAGTTTCATCTACTATTAAAAATAGTGTAGTTTTAGTAAACATATGTTAGCTAGTATTGCATACTATAGACTATTATTCCATAGTATAAAATACTATAGCTTTTCTATAATATTGGTATACTATTATATGAATACTTAAAACTTTCTATTAAATTAATAGAAAGAGTATTATATAGTACATAGTATTCTAGCTTGTATTCTAAGCAGGGTGTGTTAATAAGAAAACCAATGTGTCAATACTTTAAAGTACCACTATAAGTCTCTAAACACTACATTGTGCATGACAAATTTTATGGCTGTCACCACTTAAAATTTGCTCTTTATCAATATTTTTGTACTTTTTGTCACCATCCACTTTGTAAATATTTTTTCTCCAAGTGCGACCAAGCGGAGAAAAGCCTTAACATTTGGAAAAGGTTTTAATATCAAAGTCTGCTGTCTCACACAATCAATACGGTTTTGTTAAGTGGGGACAGAAATATAGGCTTTCTATTTCTGGCCATGAATAGTCACAAAGTTCCACACAAAGAGTTTCCCTGGACAGACTGGAACTACAGTCTCTCTTCACATGATGGAATTCCCAAGAGAATTCCCAATTTTAGCTATTTTGGGATTGTGGTCACCCGACACATTTAGGCAATCACTCTTGTGAACATATTATCATAACAGCTTTTAACCGAAACAAGATTTCCTTAAATTGAATCCTGATTTATTTTCAAGGCCTTTAAGTTAACGCTACACATAACTTGACATGCACGATTGAATTCATGTTTCTTATTATCTTTAAAAAACGTGTTGATTCACAGATTTACTTTAAGACATTTCAGTTGTGTAAATTGATGGAGTTATAAACATTAGTACTTTTTTATTTGTTTCTGGTTACTATATAATTCCAAGTGTGAATGACTTTTGTTCTACAACGTGTTAAACAATAATAATAATAATAATGCAGTAACTGTGATGAACACGAGATGGCGACGTGTTACATACTTTTATAGCTGTAGTTGCATAAACCCTTTAGTTAAAATGACATGCATGCATTGCGTCAGACTCTGCGGTTTATTATCATTATATTGGCCACATAATGGATGGACTGAAAACATACATGTATCATAACACCAGGTATTATGCTATCATACAATGCCTTTGTCATGATATAATGCTTCTGTTAATACTGTAAGTTACAGAGTTATACATTATTTTGCATTATAGTTATTATTTTGCACTGATTTTGAGCTAAAAACTTTAATGCAACATAGATACATGTCTAAAGATGTACAGTTTCCAGTTTCCAGTATTCATCCAGCACAAGAGTTCATGTGTCATTGAACATCTTACATTCACAGCTTTTCAGGGAAAAAGTACAATTCATGAAACCTTCACAATGTATGAATCTGTCATGACCTTTCCATTCATTTGCTATCCATTAATTTCAAACAGATTTATTTTTAGAGTCTTTACAGTTAACTTGACATATAACTTATAACAAATGTCTGTTTTTCATTGTCTTTTAAGCCTTTTGATTCAAAAGCTCTTGTTTTACAGACAATTGTACGCAGATTATATTGGAAACCATGTATTTATTTAACATAAACTAGCGTACACTACAATACATGTATTTATTTACCAGTACACTACTGTGAGCTTCCCTAAAATCATTTAGGGTGGTTACTTTACAAATACAGCCCTTAAAAGCAAACACTGGAATTCAGTATTAAACTGCATTGACTCAACCCAAGGCAAATTGTTTTATGCTGTTGGAACACTGACCATTTGTCAAATGAAATCAAAACTGAAGTTCTGTGGTTGTTAGCATGAGAACATTAGTCTCATTCGCCAGTGCGCTTCAAAACAGTGACAAATCTACCATTTTGATGCACTTGAGTTTCTCATCAAATTTTCTGTCCACTTCAGAGCTCTCTTTAACCAACAGCATCATGTCCAATACATCATAAAAGACACAGAAGCTGTTCTGGAATCAGCACTAAATGAGACAAAGAACAAGTCAGACATTTAAACTTATTATCATATGTATTTATACGCCCAGTCTGTGCCAAAAATGGGGGGAGGGCACAAATACAGACTGCACAAACTCTTCAACATGTCTGTGGCCGTTTTGTACTGTTTTGAATCACATATTCTTGTCTAGGCCTCCATGGGTGATCTATGTAGCCCCTCTATGTAGAGACCCTCACCACCAGACACAAGCTCCCTTCCTCCACGGGTCACGTGACCGTCAAAGAGCGGATGGGGGAGGGGTCAGTATTTACTAATACCATAAAACTTCTACATAATTATTTATTAGTACCATTTTTTGTTTGTTTTAAGGTTTGCATGAATAAATCAGTAACTTGTTTATTATCAGTAACTTGTTTATTATTGTTTATTAACATATTACTGTCCTTTACAGTGAATGGCTCTAGATGAGTGACAGAGATCAGAGACTTAAACTTCTTAAACTTGTTATAATCTGTATTTAAAGTAGTGCGGCTGCGTGAACGAACATCTCAAGTCTGTGATGTAATCGTAAACTTTAGAAGCAGCGTGAAACTGTCTGTATCAAACAATGACATGTATGACATATTTATAGACACTTTAATTAATTGACATGTTTAAAGGTGTGATTTTTCCTTTCCTTTCTTTTAAAGTTGCACAGATACATCCGTATTGCAGTAATGTAGGGCTGTAGTGACGTCATCGTGTTATTTACTTTTCAAACGAGAGTGACCGCGCGGCGGAAATGAGAACCAGCAACATGTGACCCGACAGGCGAAAAATACGGAATGGGGGAGGGGCGGGGCCTCGGCGGTAACGTCGCGTCTTAACAACTCTTGTCTCGCGAGAGTTGCTGTCCGCACAGACATTAAGCAAAAAGCATTTCAAAGTAAATAGACTTTGAGAAACTTTATCGCTTTAGAGAGAATTTATTTGAATTATGATTGTCACGTATTGGTATTTCTTTAAAGTTTTTAAGTTAGATACTCAGAGCACGTTTAATGTGTTATCTATCGTTTTATTTTGTATACATAAGTGCAACTGTGCAACGTTGCACGTACCAGGGAACGATAAAAATGTCACAGTTCGCACTGGTTGGGACAAACGCAGATGTGCACTGAAAAGATCACTTTTAAACGCACTGTAGCTGTTACTGCAATTTTCTGGATGCATTAGATTGTGGTTTTAAAAACAAGGAACCAGAAATGTGTGTATAAGGTATTATTACATGGTGCTCATTTTCTCATTGTGGGTCACAAAGTGCACCCCCGCCGGGTCTGTGTTCTCAAAGCCTAGTGTGCTGCCTACCTAGACAGCATTTAGGTTATGCAATTTGAGTTATTTAAGTTCAAGTCATGCAATACCTTTTCTTAAACTCACAAGCAGATGCAAACAAACCGACATGTTCACGTATTAACAACGTGCAAAATGACGAATGTGCCTAAACATACATTTTAAGTGTGTATCTCACAAGTATGATAAAAAGCACAGACTGAATGCGACCTCATATGTATTATCAATATATGATTTATACACCAGGGACAGTAGTACGTGTAATATGGTCACTTCATAGATGGTCACTTCAGCCCAGGTACTAGATAGGCAACATACGAGGTTTTGAAACACAGCCCATCTCTCTCTCTCTCTCTCTCTCTCTCTCTCTCTCTCTCTCTCTCTGCTGGAGTAAGTGTGTCTTCATTCAGTGAGAAACTCACACACAGGAAACTTGTGGAAAGCAGCCATGATCGACATTTAATCGCAGGTTGAGCTCGACTAACCCTCGCGTCGTATCGCTGGACTGGGAATGAAATGGCCGAGAAGTCGCAGTTTGCTCGCTGAAGTTAGAGGATTTATTTCAGCAGAAGCGAAAGAGGCACGAAAAGTTGGGTTGTGAAGGTAATAAGTTTATCCTTACGATCTTTTACGTGTCTGGATTTCCTGTCGCAGTACACGTTACATACGAGTGCATGCGGGGTCATGCAACTTTCTCGCACGTTTCGTACGTCTGTCAAGTTTCGTTCAATGGTCGTTCAATGGTCGTTTAGAGACTGGCTTTATGTATAAACACACGATAGGCTGAATTTTCCGGATTTGGGGTGTGAAATATCGTTTATTATGAGAGATGTAACAGCACATGGTCCGGTCGGGTGGGGGAGGGGCGCCACCGAGCATCACTGGTTACTAGTCGATTGTGTAACTTGTGATACTGGTTGTGTTGATTCACTCATTCACTCCCAGCAAACATGAAGCACCGACCAGTTGCTTCAATGCAAAGTATTCAGATTGTAGGACAGTGTCCAATGTTTGCACGCAAAATATGGGGGCATTGACCTTATATCTTTAAAGTTTATAGGAGGCAAACTAACCTATGTGTACTATTGCACTACTGTTACTGTATCCTACCCACATCATTCCTAGATATCTGGCTGCTTTCATGATTTATTTTACCACGTAAAGCCATTTTGTTGCATGATGTGACCTGAATCACTTTAGGTAAATTGTGTTTTTATTATTATCATTATTTCCATAACAACAAGCACAATGTTGTTGTTTATTATACAGGGTTTACAAATGTTTCAAAGCTGAACACTCACCATTATTGTTTTTTTAAATGCAGGACATCCCAAACCAAAATCCTCTCATTATTTACTCATTCATTTTAAACCTCAATGATGGTCAGTAATTGTTTGAATTAAACGGTATGAAGATTTAGAAATTCTCCTGGTGTGTTTCACAGAAGGTGCAGCAACACCTTTATAAGGACCGGATGGTGGTTAGATGATACAATTATTATTGTATTATAAAACATTATTGTGATCTGAGCTCAGTCTCACCTTTGAATCTGAACTCTTCATGAGCTTTCATGGCCTTTGACCCGTGGAGATAAAAGCCCAAGCCATATTTTATCTAGTACTCTTCAGTTCCTTAAAGTGTTTTATTGGTTGGTGGTTTTTAGACGTATGGAGATGTAGCTGCTAAATCTATCACGCTTGTCAACATACAGTCAGAGGTACATTCCCACAATGCTTGTGTTTGTAGGTCATAAACCAGCTTTTGTGGTTGACTAACACATGAATGTGTGTGTTTGTGTATATTGTTATGCATTACATATAATATATAAACTATATGTGTTTATATACCCCAACCAAAATCCATTATAACATTCACAATATGGTAAAATGTGTAACGTCATCATTTCTCAGAAGTGTCTCATGTTCTAATTCATCTTTATCTTCTACACCACAAGTAAGGACTGAGAAAGGGTTAAATTAGAGGAAAAAACAATTTGGATGTTTAGAGAGATAATGAGGGCAGTAAAAATCTGTGTGTGGAGGCCACATCCCCCTTTCCCAGCCCTCTTCTTGTCATGAAGACGTTATAAATAGCTTTAGATTTGCACGGGGCTGTAAATCATTAGGAGTCGACCGAGTTAATGGTTAATAGGATAGAAGCACAGCATCGCGTTCATGAGATTTTCTGCTGGATTTGAGCAAAGCCGCAGCTTTACTTCACTGCAAATCCATCTGCAATGAACAGGCAAAAATGGCCCAGTTTTAAAACACCAAAATGGACTGTAATGTCCCAAACGCCTCTTGAGAGGTCTTTAAAAATGTGGTTCACCAATATATGTTGAGATGAGTGTGTTGTGTTGTTTATTGTTAGTTTTAAGAGTGTGTTTTATTGTTTTGAGATGTTTGTGTTTTAGCAACATTCAATATTTATACAACAATTTATTAGCCTGATTTTGCTGTGATATGAAACGAAGGAACATTAGGAATGTATATTAATAAGCCAAGTTTAGCGAACGGCTGCTCATCGATTAGTTTAATGGCTTCTTATTTCAAACCAAGACATAAATACTGAGGTACAGTCAAAAATCAGCTGTAATACCATGAAAAGGTATAATTGGTTTAGCTTGTTTTTTTCCCAGCAGTTGCCTTTAGTTAACTGGACGGCGACCGATCAGTTACGCTTGTTTGTGTAATGTTTGAACGTTCAACAAAACAGACGATATAATGATGAATGATGCAGGACACAGAACTGCTTTGTATGTGGACTGAGTTTGGGCCGGTCTGCAAATATTTCTGAATGAATTTCTCAATATTCTGTGAGTAAACAGCATTAGTCACTGACTGATCAAACAACACGTCACTGCCGTGTGTTGTACTTGATACAGGTTTTAGAAATGATGGGAAACGAAACCATATAATGTATATGAATATTTTGACTCATCTGCAGTGTTTTACTCAGTAAGTCGGCTGTATAGCCTTACAAGTTACAAGTTTTGCAGTGATTTATACTAGTTACTTCTAAGATGTGTGTGTTTTACAGCAGTGTTGCTCTTTTAGCTACCGGTTGACAAGACGTGCAGGATTTGCATCTCCATGGCAACATTGTTGTTTCAGACGTGTCATTGGTTGTTAAGGCTGATGAAGTCGGTCATCAATGTTTCTGCTCACATCTGTTCACTCGCTCAGGCAGAAGATATCTGATGTTCCTCAGTAAACCGGTTACCTGCGTTTAACAGCTAAAGTGAAGTTGGACAGACTGGATCTAAATCGGTTTTGTTGGTCAGTAAATGGTTCTGATTGTAATGTTCTGGTTCTGATTGGATGTTAGAATCTAACCTCTGATTGGATGTTAGAATCTAACCTCTGATTGGATGTTAGAATTTAAAAAAGCCGTTCTTCATATATGACCTGTGGTGGCTGAGATCATAAGACAAGGGCTTATTAGACCAAAACTGATATTATTCATTAATTTAGTCTATAGCACATCATTAATGAGCCTATTAGATCTATTTTGCCAGCACAGCTGAAATGTTAATATTGCCTGTGGTTTATAAAGCAATAAGGCACCCAAGGCTGTGAGTTACAGTGTTTTTAGAACCATAAAGTGCTTATAACCTTCAGCAGTATAATCACTTTGGTTGTAACTGTATTGTTGTACATGTGTGAATCTCTGCTGTGGAGATTTGTGGGTCAGATCTCAGTCTTGTGACCGCAGGGCTTCGCCTGGTCTCATAGGTTAAAGACACGTTTCTTCAGCAGACACTCAGGAGAAAATGGCTGCTAGGTGTTTCTAGGTCTTGTTTGAACATCTGTCAGATGTGACCAGCCAGGAGAAAATGAGGCTCTCTGCAGATTCTCTCACGTTTGTTTTTCTTTCCGCTTTTATCTTCTCTTGTGGTTTTCTTTGGTCTGTGACAGTTTATACCCTTTACTTTATAAGTAACAGTTTTCATACATTATATATATGTATAAAAAGTGTGTGTGTGTGTGTAAAACAAGTTTGGTGTTCAAATACTACAATTTAATTACTGCTGTTTTCTTTAAAAATTAATTATTTCATATTTTGTGGCTTGTTGTTTAGAAACACGACTAGATTCATGAGCACCACTGAGATCTTGTGTATAAAGTATTACTGCATTGTGTTCTGTTAAAATCTCAGGCAGCTGGTCCAGTGAACACCCCAAACATCAGACCTGTAGTCAGACTCTCATCATCACTGAACTCTCTCGAGCCACGGATCCCTGCTTCACAACAAGTGCATAAAACTCCCATCATCTCTATAATGAAGGAGAGTCTGGTTGCATGGTGAGATCTGCAGATGTTTGAGTTCTTCGTGGTTGGATTTGAGCGTGATGTTTAGCTCTAGTTATCTTGACCAGACACCCGTGAGAAGCAGAAGTTCTCTGAACACCAGTGCTAAACTCCACCACAATGCTGCTGGGAGTTCTGTTGTTGAGTTCCCAGGATGGGATGTTTTGTATGATGTAACCGGTGACTCATGTGATACTGATGGATTAGTGTGCAGCTGTGGAACACTGAAGCTCTCAAGAGAATGAAACTCTGTCTTGTGTTGTATTTGAATCGAGGCCGTTGGCGTGTTGTGTCTCATTAACTAAAGGTTGATCTCTCCAGGGTCTGGTGGCACCTCAAACACCAGCCCTCACAAGTTAAAATATTATAACAATATTAAATAAAATATATAAACAATATTGTGCATTTATTTGTAATAGAATTGGGTTTCTTCAGCAACATTAGGTGCTGAGGAACATCAGTCTCTACAACTGAACACCATATAGGCATAATGTTAATGGCTGTTGATGTTATTGTAGACTAGAAGGTGCAACCATCTGATTTAACAGTGACCTCACATATGTTGTTCATGACATCATGGTGTGTTGATGTTTTCTCACACGTATCTTCTGCAGATTGGGGTTGATCGCGAGCTCCAGCGTTTCTCATCTTCTGAGGTGAGCTAAGATGAGCATCACAAGTGATGAAGTCAACTTCCTGGTGTACAGATATCTCCAGGAGTCAGGTACATTTCTGATGTGCAGTGCGTCTAGAAATATTAAATATGAGTGTTCATGAATGAACTTGAAGCGTTGAGAACATTTGATCTTCATTTGATCTTGTTGCCGTCTATGAGAAACAGCTGAGCTGCAGAAGAGATTATAACAAAATCACAGCTGTGAGTTTGCAGCTGTGTTTAGCTCGGTGCACTTATGATTGAATAAACTGTGACGGATAGTTAAAGGGATAGTTCACACAAAAATGACAATTAAAAAAATGTGTTTACCCCACCATGTTTTTGTTTTTGATTGTTTTGGCACAAAAAAGAAGTTTGTTGGTTACCAAACAACAGTATATGAACACAAAACCGCTGAACCATTTCTAAAAACATCTTTATTTAATTGAAATAGATTTTTGAGTGAACTGTCCCTTTAATTAAGACCTAAATGTACATTTAAGGGCTGTTTTGAGTTGAAGGTAATGTAACTGTGACGTAAGCCAGTTACACCTGTACCTGTTTGTTTAACTGTGACGTGTGTCTCTGCCACAGGTTTCTCTCACTCCGCGTTCACGTTTGGTATCGAGAGTCACATCAGTCAGTCGAACATCAACGGGTCTCTGGTTCCCCCTGCTGCCCTCATCTCCATCCTGCAGAAAGGGCTTCAGTATGTGGAGGCTGAGATGAGCATCAATGAGGTCAGATTCTTGCCATCCCGCCCTATGATTCAACAGCTCTGTTCTCTTCTCCATCTAATTGTTTTTAAACAGCCTTGACTTACATTTACTTTATAATTTTCTGTTATGTGACTTTAAATAAAAGGATAGTTTACCTGTCAAATATGATTTTGAGAAATATGTTCATACAGTTGACTAGTCAATATATGCCACTGTTGTTTGGTTTCCAACGTACCAAAATATTATTTGTGCTCCTCTGAAGCAATAAAGTCACACATGTTTTGAATTATGTGATTCATTTCTGGGTGAACTATCCCTTTAAAGTAACTCTCATTTGTTTTGCCGTTGTCATCTTGTAATTTTAATTATTTGAATGTTTCTAATCTTTAAGGACGGCACAGTGTTTGACGGGCGACCGATAGAGTGTCTGTCGCTCATTGATGCTGTGATACCAGATGTCGTTCACTCGAGAAAACAGTCCTTCAGAGATAAAGTCCCCCGTCCACAGTCGACCCCCAGTAACCCCACACCAGCTCAGTCTCATCCCACTAAGAACGGAGACATCTCAGTGAACGGCAAAGAGAACGGCACTCACACACTCGGTGAGTTATTTAACAGAAACACTGAATGTTTGGCAAAATACGTAGCCAGAGAATTTGAAGTAAAATGTTAGGTCAGGTATTTAACACTTAACACAACTGCAGCACAAATGCATTATGAACCAGATTAACATTTATACTGAACAAACTGTAATGCTAACAGAGAGCGAAAAGCTCCAGACTGAGCTGTTAAAACCTTTTGATTTTAAACCTTTTCGTTTTTATACTGGAAGATGAAATTTAGTATTTAACTACATTTACAAACTGCATCAGTTTGATAATTATAATATTTAACTACAATTCTTCAACCATTTTATTTGTGTTCTTTAAATCCAAGTGACATTTCTGAACAATTTTTGCCTCAGTTAACAGGTTTTTTAATTTCAGTCATGAATGGTGCTTAAGCTGCAGTGCATTGTGGGTAAGATTAGCAAAGACTGTTTGTAATTCTGAGCTGGTTCTGCGTCTGGCAGATAATCATGAGGAGGTGATGGAGGTGGAGGCAGACGGCGAGGTCCAGATTCCAGCCAGCAGGGCCACGGTGTTGAGAGGTCACGAGTCAGAGGTCTTCATCTGTGCCTGGAACCCCGTCAGCGACCTTCTGGCCTCCGGGTGAGTCTGTCTCATCGACCTCCGACCTGCAGGAGGGTGTTTGTGTTACAAGTTCTAAAAGTTCAGCCCTCACTACAGGTGTAGATTCATAATGAGCACAAAGTTTGGAATCTGCAGCGTGTTTGTATACATGATGAAATGGAGAACAGTTGTTTGAGCATCTTTCTGTGTGTGTGTGTCTGTCTGTCTGTGTGTATCAGTTCTGGAGATTCAACGGCTCGTATCTGGAATCTGAATGGAAACGGCAACAGTTCCACTCAGCTGGTCTTGCGTCACTGTATCAGAGAAGGAGGACAGGATGTGCCGAGCAATAAAGACGTCACCTCATTAGACTGGAATGTTGGTGTTTGTTTTCATTATTCGCTCATTTCTTCTTCTGTAGCTCCGGTATAGTTCCGGGAATATCTTTTTATTTGTTGTTTTGCCTGCAGAGTGAAGGCAGTCTCCTAGCAACCGGCTCTTATGACGGATTCGCGAGAATATGGACCAAAGATGGTACTTAAAGAGCCAGTGACACAAACAGAGATTCTCTAACCTGTACAACAAATAGAGCTCCGGTTTTAAACGCACGTGTTTGTGGTTTCAACAGGGAATCTCAGCAGTACTTTAGGACAGCACAAAGGTCCCATATTTGCTCTCAAGTGGAACAAGAAAGCCAACTATATTTTGAGTGCTGGAGTTGATAAGGTCAGTCCTCCTTTCATTGAATTTACCAGGAATGATGTGGTCAAGAACTTCAGTTTCATTCACATGCCTGTTATTAGTCTGTTTTAGCTCATGTTTTGTGTTTGTCCTCCAGACGACAATAATTTGGGATGCACATACCGGAGAAGCCAAGCAACAGTTTCCCTTTCATTCCGGTGAGTGAAATTAAAAAAATTAAGAATTTAATCTTTTCTGAAGCGTTTACCCATCAGGCCGCAATATGGAGCCACAGATGATCTGATTGGCTCTGACCTCTGATGTCATAGCACAAATCGACCAATGACTGTCTTCCACAGCTCCAGCTCTGGATGTCGACTGGCAGAATAACACTACGTTTGCCTCCTGCAGCACGGACATGTGCATCCACGTGTGTCGCCTAGGAAGTGAGCGACCGCTGAAGACCTTTCAAGGGCACACGGTGAGAAGCCAACTGACGCAACATCACTTTGTTGCTCATGTCTGCTAAATGAGCTGAAAACGTTCATTTGTTTCAGAATGAAGTGAACGCTATCAAATGGGACCCATCTGGAAACCTCCTGGCATCCTGTTCAGATGATATGACCTTGAAGGTTTGTATTATGAGTAAGAAGTTTGTGAGCAGATCTTCCAGATCTTCTGGAAAGGTTTGATGGACACAGGTTTTTTTTGTTGTTCCTCACCCTGTAGATCTGGAGTATGAAGCATGAGTCATGCGTTCACAACCTCCAAGCCCACAACAAGGAGATCTACACCATCAAATGGAGTCCAGAAGGTTCTGCGTGCAACATTCTGCTGGCCAGGTACCACCTGGAGTTCCTCAAACCCTCAGCCTGACAATCCACAGCCCATGTGTCCTGCTCAGCTTTTGTGTTTGATGATTTGTCACTATTACAATCATTAAGAGATTTAAAGCCATCCTTCACCCAAATTTTTAATTTCTCATAAATGATTCGCTTCAAGAAGTCCTCAAGAGATTCTAAGTTAACTTTGAATCTCATTGGTGACAAGAGACAAATTAGAACCAATGAGATTCAAAGGTACTAACATGGAGCTGAATGGGGCCATATTAAATGCACTCATTCTAGATAAATGTATGTTTAAATGTGCCGTATCAATGTTCAAGTACATCAGACAGGATCTCTGTCTCTCTCAGTGCCTCCTTTGACTCAACGGTGCGATTATGGGATGCTGAAAGAGGAGTTTGTGTTCACACTCTCACCAAACACCAGGAACCTGTTTACAGCGTCGCCTTCAGTCCCGATGGACGTTTCCTCGCCAGCGGCTCGTTTGACAAATGTGTTCATATCTGGCACACTGTGGTCAGTATAAGTTAATGATCAGAGATCTTATAGTTATATTATATATCTAATAAGATGTATATATAATATAGATATTATATATCTTATATATTTATTATAGTTCATAGAACCCATATACTAGCTGTCAGTTTTATTTATGAACTTATGAATTATTGATGAATTTATTAACAAAATATATGATAAATAATCCATAAATGCACATATAGGATTAGGTTTCCACCCATCCAGTTAACTTTGATTTTATAGTGTCGCATAAGTTTATTAATGACATGCATGGTAACATGCAACGTGTGTTTAAATAAAATTGATCCGCGTTGATGATTTCAGAGTGGATCATTGGTGAACAGTTACAGAGGAACTGGAGGAATATTTGAGGTTTGCTGGAATAGTTTGGGCGATAAAGTCGGCGCGAGTGCGTCGGACGGTTCGGTAAGCGCATCTGTTGAAATAATTTCAGAACCTGTGACTGTCGTGTCAGTTTTGTGTATTATAGTAAATGACTTCAGCATTTATGCTAATGTTCTGTTTTTTGCAGGTGTGCGTTCTTGATCTGCGGAAGTAGCGCTCAGCACACCTGAAGCTGGATGCAGCATGCGCAAATCCGAACTTGCATTTCTTGCATGAATCTGAGAGATTAAGACCCGTGAAGACACAAAATCCAAATGTTGAGTAACCAAATTACAGGGGAACACAAGCAGATGGCGCGTGCTGTCGGACAAAGCAATAGTGCAGGAAATGCGACAGCTGCTCACACTGCCATCGAGTCGGTTTGTTAATGATGGACATTCAGGTGCCTGAAGAGCCAAATGCTGGAGATGATTTTTTTCTGAAATCGTTTTCTCACACTGGTGTCTCTGTAGTGGGTTTGCGAAAGTTCACTTGCCTTATTGTATAAAACGTGTTTGAGTTGTTCTGTGTCCTGCTGTCGGTCGTCTGAAGCTCTTACAGGAGAACGTCTGACGGCTCTGCCAGACAGAAGAACTGAACTTGCGAGAATTTCCAAAAATATTTTATTACGACTATCAGATATAAACATACAAGCGTGAAATCTCTCCAGAGGATGTACATTTAATGAATGTAAAGCTGTAAATTAGATGATAACCACACAGATTTTATAAGCTGTGTAAATATGTTTATAAACAAAGCGGCATTCTTTGTAAGCTCAGACTGTTTAATATTCGTTTTGTGCAGTTTTTTGGTTTTGTAATTTTGTAGATGTCATGCCTGCTGGGTCGGCGGCACCTGGGCAGAGGTTTGAGGTATTCAAGGAAATTGCAGTGATGTAACACACATGCCTCAATTTACCTCACAGGGAGGCAAGAAACATTCAAGATGTGCCTCATTCCAATCAAACGCCACATCAGTGTAAATCTGTTTCTCTAAACTATCTTTAAGGATGTTTGTCATTGGTCCAAAAACCAATGTTTTGTGCCTGTATTAAACTGCCTGGTCTTCATCCGGTGCCACGAGACATTTTACACATCGGGTTGTTTATCTGTTGACACACTGAGTTAAGAGCCTTAATATTTTATATTGAATATACAAATATTGGGGGCAGGATTCTGGGCCAATGAGATTTTGTTGTGGACGGGGCTGAAAGAAAACGTTCCTGAGGCGGGATAGATTCAGTGAATGTAACAGTGAATGCAAGATGTTTTGTAGCCATGGCTTGATGTCAGCGGTTCCAGCACCATTTTTTAAAGTTTCTCATCTACTGAGCTTGTTGCAGATCTGTGTGACCGGTTAATTTTGGCATTGACTTCTGCTGTAACCTTTAAACTGTGATCGTTTCCTTGATTTCTTCCCTCAGTAGTCGGCATCAGTTCTGATAATGTGTGACAGATGTTGTCCTTTCTGACCGGTTTAAATTCTGTTTATGCTGCAACAATGCAAGTGTCTTTGAGGTAAAAACACCACAAATCTGTTTGCCTTTATTTTTTTATAATTTGTTTGTTTTTTGTGGTGGAATCATTTTTTTATTCATGGCCAGCAGTGATTGGTTGACTGAAGATGACTTCCACATTTTGGAGATGGAGAAGTGCTCTGTGATTGGACGATGTGTTGTCTGCTGGGTTGATTGTTTGCTCTGTTGTCAAGATTCATCTATTTCATTGGCCAAAATGTATTTCTTTGTCTTACACATGGTTGTTTAATAAATCAGTTTATTTTGATAATACAAATAGTTGTTTGGTTCATTTGTATTTATTGTCAAAAACTATGGGATTTTTATTTTCCAGATTTTAAATTACTGTAATTAATGTATTTGCTGATATATTAACATCATACATTAAATATTTCTTTTGTCCAGGTAAATTATGTTGACTTTTCCCACTTGCTTAAAAACTGAAAATAATGTAAACTTTAATCCGACTTCTGAGGTAAAATGTCTTTTCTGTGGATCACCAAACAGAACCGGTTTTAAACGCGACACAATCTGGGAGAGAAATGTTTTATTACAAATAAAACACTTCAACTTTAAAGGCAGTATAAAACAGTATATGAAGTGTATTTAAAAACTATAATTTAATCTAATATAAAATGAGTAAAACATAAGCAACAACCATTTTGATGTGATCACGATCAAACTTTCACTTTGATTTTTGTTTGTTCAACATTTCATTCACATTAAGCTATAACATTTGAAAACCCTCGGTAGTGCAGACATACAGGAAATGAGCTCAGGAGATCTCTTGTAAGTTGATTAATATGATACACATTTTAACCATCGTAACTGAAGATCATCAGTCTGTGAAGCTCTCCAGCGATGTGGCATCTGGCTTTATGTCTTCAGACTCTCTCTGTTCGCTAGATATGTGGATTTCTACTGTACTAGATTCTGAACCTATGAAATAAGACAGAACACTAGTTAATTTCATCACGTTTGTGTAATCTAACTTCTAATGATCATACACTTCAATATAATATTTTAATTATTATCTGTTATTTTTTTAAAAGATTTAACTATATACTATTGGATTAAAAAATGTATAATGTGGTTCTAAAAAGGTCTAAGGATCCAGATGAGTGACTCAAGAAAATGTTCTTTAAATGTTAAAATTATGTTAAGTTCTAACCATGAACTGCACAGGCCCACAGACTAAACAGTTTAATGTCAATAGATACGGTGTTTTCATCTTGTAAAGCATTTGTCAGGTCTGTTTATTCTGCATTCTGTACTATAACACAATTATACTGTGTTATATAATCAAAACAAACCCACCGCCTGACAACCTCCAATTACAGCCTAAAATATAAACGATAAATATAGAATTAAATCTGTTCAGAATTAGTCGAATCAGTTCCAATTTCATGGACCAGGAACATATTATAAACAAAATTAAATGCAAACTCCAACTGCCAGTTGAACATAGTCTTTTATTTCTGATTTTGCACAGATGAAGGTTGATTTGTGACAGTCAAAGGTCACCAGCCCATGTACACCAGAGACTTTTCAGTGTCCTGCTTGAGTCCATTACCTTCAGATAAGAGGCTCATGGCATCTGAAGGTTGCTGGTGTCCGTTGGAGCTCATGTTCTTCTTGGTCTCCTGCACGTGGCTTTGGTAGAGCAGCGTGGAACCCACCACGGGGTTGAACCCGCCGGTGACGGCCACAGAGGTGGACGCCGAGTCCCAGGGAAGCTCCCGGCGTCTCTGGCGGCTCACGTCCACGTCCAACCCGGTCCAGCCATGAAACGCCAGCGTGTTGAGGAAACCTTGCATGGGATTCAACACACCCTTGGGAGAAGAGGAGAGCCGTCAAACTTCATGGAGTTTCCATTCAAAACAATTTGTGTTCGATGTGAATTGTGAAGTGTGTAGTTGTGTGTGAACACTTTATCTGCTAATCTGTATTACACACAATGCATTCAATCATTCTGTCTATCGCAGTTCAACACAATACTCACCATAATAAACCAGGTGATGAGCGCAGCATTGCGAATATTTTTCAGACTGTTGTCTTTAATATCTGGTTGCATTTCCAGATAAAACAGCAAACTTTCATTGATGATGTTGGGCAGCCAGCTAAATAAGACAACAAAACATTCAAGTTATTATTAATCATTATTGCTGCATCATATCGTTTTTGCACAAAGATCAGTGGCTGGAGAAGAAATAAACTAAAGTTATTTAGTAAGTTGTTCATTGAGGGATGAATAAATGTCTCACCAAACGCAGAACACCAGCATGATCTTAAAGAATCTGATTTTAATCTCGGATGCAAGTCGTCTTTCATTCTCTGTGTAGATGCCCTGTTGACCTTTAAGCAGCGAGGTGACTGCGCAGACACACAAACAGACACGACTAAAACTCTGAGTTTGTTACAGAGAGAGAGAGTTTTTGTATATCTGACACCCTCCATGATCCGTCCTGACAGATGTGAACTGAGACCGGCTGATTCAGTTCTGTTCACACTCACCGGCCGACACAGTCCGGATGAAGAGAGCCGGATTGATGCACAGCACCAGGAGCATGGGTGCGTAGGTGGTGATGTAATGCGGGACTGCGTGCTGCAGGCCGCTCTCGCAACTGCAATGGCAAACACACGCAGCATCACACAGTTACATGAGCTGCGTACTTTGTGTCAAGCCCTCATGTTCTGTTTGTGTGGCTCTGCACACAGTATTTCCAGAGCATAACAATAGACTGAATCACAAACAAAATAGTTGACCTACATTCCTGTTCCCTCTTAAACTCTTAAAGCTACAGCACACTCCCAAATCAAACTGTGTTTGTTAGTTGTGGGTGAACTAGTTATTGAGTTTACCTGGATATGGAAGGATAGTACAACATGGCCACACCTTCTACGCACAACAGCAGAGTCAGACCCCATGTGATCATGTGATACAACACAATAGTGCTACACAACACAAGCCAAAGAACGATTATTAGGCCACATGCGTGAACTTCCAGTATTCAGTAGATCCACAATGGCCGGTGTGTGAGGAGCAAACCTGATGCCGGCTGATCTTTTGACCACTAAGAAGACGTCCACAGCATAACAGAAGGTCCACCAGAAGGAGGCGCTGAAGAACAGCTGTATCCACATCTGCTCATGAGAAACAAATGAGCCACAGGAATCTGTGTTGGTATTTTGAGCTCATAGCTTTATGTGGGATTTGATTTTACTGGTGAGGACAACATTACATTCTTTTAAATGGCTTCTGTCAACATTTCACTCAGGAAACTATAACTTAATAAGCACCAATCGTTTGTTAAGTCGTGTTTATGCAAATATAAATATTGCTTGCGTAGGTAAATGTGTAAATGACGTAACATACCGCACTGCCGACGCAGTAAACCTCCGGCCAGACGTCACTGCTGTTGGTAACAGAGATTTGGTCGACCAGGTTTGGTAAGCCAAGCCATATAGATGACCTCACAATGATGCCTACAGGATGCATTTAGATCATCATGAATACGAGATGACGTCACTGTTGTTGACGTCATGCGCATTCTGTGTACCAAAAACCTACCATCATCATTATCCTCTCTATGATGATGATGATGATGATGATGATGAACTATTTCTGTTTTCTTGTTGTTTTAGTGCGTTTTGAGTAAATATTGCATATATATTTTTTTAATGTCAGCATTAACTTTTCATTCTACAAACACATTTAATAACTAAACACAAAATTAAAACGAATAGCAGTTAAATTGTTAGCAATAGATATATTTCATGTCACATCTATATGAGAACATACGCACACAACTGCGACTTTAAATGCGTCACTATCTTTTCCAACCTGTTGAGATCTTACCAGCGCATCCTAAAACATCGCAGACGCTGATGATGAATAAGATCCGGGATGAAGAAGCGGGTTTCGGATGCGGATAGTGAGACAGGCGCCTGTAGATCTTCCGCTTCGGTAAGATCTGAATGACGGAGAAGATCAAACTGAACGCGGCGCTGCAGATGCAGATGGAGCAGAAGAACAGCGGCTGGAAGTCCACCACGAACTCCGTGGCGGAGTCACGGTTCGGACAGCAGAAGGTCTCGAGCCGTGGAGATGCCATGACGGGAGATGCGTGGAAAAGGAAAGAGGAGGGTGGAGAAATTCATTCATTTTACGAGGCTGAGCTGAAGGTCACATCACGAGCTTCTACATCATGTGCTTCAGTTTAATCCAGATGAAGCTCAAGAATGCGCCGCGGGTCCTCCTGGGGTTTGGCTTGTGCTATGAAGACTTTTATGTTGAAAATGTTGGGTGTGTGGGTCATATTTAAAAGGTTTATTAGACCTTCGTGGTTAAAGAAGCACAAACATGAAGAGTTCATGTGGCCGGAATCAAACTCTTCAAGATGGTAGAAGTTCGGAGCAGAACTGAGAAGCTCTGGTCCAGGGAGACAAAACAAACAGAATGAGGTAGAAAAATCCAGAAAGACACCTCAAGTAACTAATTAAGATCTTTCAATATTGCTCCTGCCCTTTAAATAAGAAAAACACATCATAGGAGATCATGCAATACACTGTAGTTGCTCCTCAGCATCTCAGACTGAGTGTGAGAACAGAGGCTGTTTCTTCAGCTAAACCACAGTTACACTATATGGCAGATAATCATTTTCATTAGATCTGAAACAAAGAATATTTGTGTCTCAGATTTGAGAGCATCATTTAAATCATGTGAGCCAGATGCTTCATCCACACTGATGGATCTGCTCTCAAAGCTAGTTTGCTGTTGCTGTCCTCTCCAAAACTGTTCACCCTACCTTTAAATAAAAAATAGGATTTAAGGTGTTCCCATTAAAAACCCCACACAGTTATAACGGGATTGTCATAGCAAACACTTGAGCTGTGAACTGTAGTCTAAAATGAAACATCTTAAATGGTCTGAGGCCACTAGATGGTGCAATAATACCAACATAATGTTAGAACATATTGTGCTTTCAGCCTGTTATATTTACTGACTGCCTGTCCTCAAATATCTCTCAGTTTAATATCTAGCAATATCTGTCTCATACACTCATTTAGACTCATCCCTTATATTCTATGTAAGTCATCCCTTATATAGACTCATCCCTTATATCCTATGTAAGTCATAAACTTACATAATCTTACATAAGTCATAAACACAGTTATCACATTTTGACAATTTTGGCAAGAAACATCAAAATATCTTTACACACTAGAAAATAAATGTGACTATTTTATTCCCTTTTGTGTTTTGATAACATTGATGAGACGACACAGAAGACAGACAAGCATAAATCACATTTCATTGCATAAACCACTGCACTGTGTCTTTATATGCTAGCTGTGTCTATATCTCAAGACAAGCGTTATTCCCACAAACGGCTGAATTGGACACTAACAAGTAACGTTTAATTTTCATTCCTTACAAACGTAAAGTGTGTTTGTGAAAACAACAAACTGTAGGACATTTGGTACTGATGGAGTAAGCTAAGAACTTTGACTAGTTATTTAGTTATTAAGTTACTTAGTTAATATTCTTACATACACTGTGTTATAATTGGGAAAAAAACTGCAGTCAACCGCAAGTTATTAGCAAGTTATATATGTTATCTCATGTCTGAAGATACAGTATGAGTCATAATTTACATTGGTCTTCCATATCCAGCAACTATTTTAATAAGCATCTGACTAAGCTTCATTTCAAGGTAATTTTTATATAAAAATCCCTTAAACAATGCGGAAAGGCAATTCCATAAGGTTGACATTTAAATTATCTGTCACTACCTTATCTTTGACCTTGTGAAATTGTTGTCGTTTTTTCCCTATTTGATGTGTGCGGTTGCAATGCCGTTTAACTCAGCAAATCTCACAGAGATTCTGCAGGTAAGTCGAAAATGATTATAAACCAGATTCAGTAAAACTCTGAAGTACAAAAATTGGTGCTTAAGTGAAAAAAATCCATCAATGGAACGATATAAACTTAAATTCAAGATACACTAAAACAAAATTTTCAGTTTTGAATGTGAGGCAAACTTATCTTGTTTTAAGAATCTATAAATATTTTACTAGAACAGATACCAGAATTCCAGTAAAAAAAGATTAAAATGTGAATTTTTATTTTAAAATAACACTTAATCAGTAGGACCTAAATATTATTATTTTTTAATGAATAGAAAATCACCTCCCATCCAGCCCTTGACATCAGGCTACAGTAGGTGTTTCAGAAAACAGTATTGATTTGATCCAGTGGTGAAATGGAAAATGATGTTTGTAAACGCCTCCCTAAATAATCAGTTTCCACGGCTGTGTTGTTGCGTCACAGAAGATCGCTGGAAAATCTATGTAACCGTTCTGTTGTGACAGAAGCGGAATGTGATAACAGCTACCTGTTTTGCTCATATTTTGCTCTCTGGAGGTTGTAGTTGCTAGTTTTGGTTCTCCAAGTGTAAACAGTTTTCTTCTGTGGTCAATTAAGAGTTAAAAAAGGTTGGGAGCAAACTGCACATCCAAGGAACACGAATCTACAACTGACACCAACCTTGGTTGTGAGGTGTTAACAATTACACACAGGAATGAGATGAGAGACTGTATTAATGACGTTAGGAAGACACTCCAGGTTTTCTACAAGAGCTTTGGTTCCATCATGGAGCAGAACTCACATCACACCGCCGCGCTGCAGATCACCTAAATGATCTTCTCAATGCGTTGTGAAATGCTTCAGTAGAACGATTCAAAGAGATTTCTGTCGTATTTGTTGTCATTTACGTTGTGAGTTGGGCATTCCCCAAAAGTCAGTGTCTGAGGGGGTTTCTCTGCATCATCTGTAATTTGTCATCTTACAAATGTTGTTTCATCAAACACTGGTTGTCTGCCTTATTGCACAACTCATTTCTTTAGTAGATATGCAGTTGTGCTCCCACAATTTTCCAATATTGCACTACAATTGAATGATTTTAATTGTGATCTCCAAACCAGTTCACTGCACCACCACCACAAAGGCCAAACATCAATTAAGTCAATTCACTGGACTCTAGATTTCATGTGGTGTGAATATGGTGCAGTGAAGTGTTTTTGGCAGCATTGCTTGAAGGGTCTTGAAGAATCTTGGAAAAAAGTCTGGAATCTGGAAAAAAATCTAGTTTATGTGTGTTTGACCAGCAAGCAAAAATGAGATAAAATGAGATTTGTGGGTTGCAATTTGAATTTGATAATGTGATAATGTTATTTCTTTGTTGCTCATAAAAATTACTTATGTCACTGGGGTCAATTATTATCTGGTTTTTGTGAGAAAGCAGTGAAATCATGGTAAAACCTAATTTTAAACACCACCCCCACTCTGCATGAATGAACACACTTTAAAATTTGCAGTGAAATTAGGTTTGTAAATCAAACCACGCTGTATTTCTGAGAAATGAGAAAGTGTAGGGTGAGAATCTGTATGTGATAACAAACAATGAGATTTGAGTCATGTGTAAGCATTTATCTTTATCATGTTTCTCAGTTTGGTATAAAAGTGATGTCTTTAGGGTTTTCCGACTAGTGGTCAAACATGGACGACAGAAAGCTTCTTAGTAAGTCTTCATTTAGATGTCTTTCACTCGTTTAATGAGCATATCTTAATTTTCTTCTTGCCTGTTTTGTTTACAGAATTGTTAATTGTAGTGGTCACATTTAACTTCATCAGACCCAGTCTACAATGGCAAAAGGATAAATGTCTCAAGACTGTACAGAACGATGCTTATGCTGTTATAATACATTATGTGAGAGTAAGTAATTATCCATTTAATTTCCCTTTTTATGTTTGTGTTTTACTGTAACATAATTCAATTAATAAACTAGCAACATGGTGCTTGCAGCGCAAAGGCCAGGGGTTCGATTCCAAGGATATGCACATACCCAAAAAAAATGTGTATAGTTTGAAGGCGCTTTAAGTTGCTTTGGACAAAGGTGTAAATAAATATATGCAAAACATTTAATTTTTCCTAAAGTTTTCCTTTTTTTCCAGCTGTCAAAGCTGTCATGCAGGGATTATTCCTATCAGCAGTTTGAAACGGATCCGGCCTGTATCTATAACTGGACCTTAGACGGAAACTGTACCGTTAATGAGACAATACAGCGATTAATAAGCATCAGCACAGTAAGTTTAATGTAAATCCTATTACTTATGTGAATTATAATGCTGTTTCCAAATGTAAGCTTTAGTTGAATTTTATATGTGCAATTGTTTTTTCTTTTCCAACAGGGAAATTGTGCCAGGAGGCCACTCAGATATACACAGAGAAACTGTTCTGATACAAGCGTGTCACACTTCATGAAATGTTGGTGTGGTTTTATGATAAGCAGACTGGATTAGCATTTGTGCGTGTGAAATGTTACCCTGTTGTTAACCTAACAACTACCCTAGACCTGATTATATTTGTTGTGCATAATGTAAACAACACGAGTTAAAATAATGCTAAAACATTTACTACGTATTGCACATATTGTACATTGTTTCATAATGGAGTGTGTTGCTCTTTTAATATATATACTTTTGTATAAAAATCTGTCTCTCTCTCTTTATTGCAACATGAGTTAATACACGTCAATGTCTCTGTGTGATAAATTAAATCAAACATATGAGGGTTGAGTTTGATGGTTAAAAACTACAACGACCACATGGGGAGGAACGTCCAGCGCAGCGCAGCGCGTTTCCGTACGGACGACGTTCAGCGCAACACCGCGAACCGCGAGCGCTCGTGCGACGCCGCCTCTGAGAAACGCAGTAAAACGTTATTAAACATCCATGCTGTTAATGTAAATGTTCAGGGATTAAAAACTACATTTGGGAAATGTCAACGGGACAGAAAGGGAGTTTTATCTTCTCCGGATTCAGAGCGCTGGGTCTGTACTCCAGTCACCTCGCACACGTGGTCCGCTTCCATAAGAAACACCGTGAGTTTTACGTGTGCGCTGCGGTCGGACAGTGTTTCCATACGTATAATGTAAGTATGTGAACGAATGGCTGTCAGCAAACCTGTCAAATAAAAACAATAATCTCCTTTACCTTGTGTGCCAGGGGTTCGTGTTTTTATGGCATGTGCAGTGTGATATTTTGAACATTAAGCATTGGAGTAGTTGTGTCTTACTGTAGAGTCTTAGGAAGTTATATTGAATGTTTTGTCAATACAACTTGATGGCCAAGAAAATCAAATACTTCAGCTACTATTGAATTTTCAGTTTTAGGTCTTATATTGACTATATTTATTTGATATTGAGGTGAACTGGTTTATCTTGTTGTATTTGGGGGCTGAATTGAATCCTATGGTCAAAATCTCTGATCCTAAACAACTGAACCACTGGCCACCTATCATCATATCATTTATCCCTGTTCCTGCCAATGGATCAACTTTATCCACTGATGAGATGCATGGATTAAAAAAGCATAAAACAGTTTTGATGTGGGTTGAAAAAACTTGCCCCATCTTTTTGCCCACACTAATGTCTTCTTTTTGACATTTGGCAGGGAACCGTGGCATTGTGATATTATCAGATAGCATACATATAATACTTGGATATCTGCCGTGACTCTTTCCATAGTGCATGAATGCGTGCAAAACATTACAGTGGAGCCTTTTTGTTAGTCCAGCAACAAACGTTTGACACTTAAAAGACTATTAGAAATAATAGAGATTTCTCTCTTGTGCAGGTCAAGAAACTTGGAATCGTTGCAGTCAGTGAGTAACGTTTATTTTAGCACATGATCAAACACTCGTATCTTTCCCAAAATCCCATGTTAAGTATGTGGATGTGATTGTTGGTGTTCTGCACAGGTAACGCCCTGCCTGAGGACATTTCATGCATGGCAGCGGATCGAATGCTGGTTTATGCTGCGCATGGAAAGATCGTTTCCGCTTTTGCAAAAAACACAGAGGTAAAGCATTTTAAGTATTAAGTGAGTTTAAGTTTAAAACTAAGTATTATGGCTTGTGTGTGTGTGTGTGCGCGCTCTTACAGTGTATTATAATAGCATAAGCATCGTTCTGTACAATCTTGAGGCATTTATTCTTTTGTCGTGTGTGTGTGTGTACACGTATGTATATGTTGTTATTAACTGTATTGCTGCTGTTGTTCACATGCAGGTGGTTCACACTTACACAGGCCATGCAGCTGATGTTCATCTTCTGTTGCCTTTCGGAGATCATCTCATTTCTGTAGACAAGGAGAATGTTGCCATCATCTGGGACGCCGAGTCTGAAGGTCGGTTTGTTTTAATCTTACTGTAACTGAAATGTATTCACATCTGACACCGTGTAACTCATCTTATCATGTTACCTCAGACATATACCTGCAGATCACGTTTGATAAAGGGTCATTTGAGGTCTCAGCTGTGATGCATCCCAGCACCTACCTGAACAAAGTTCTGTTTGGAAGCAGTCAGGGGAACCTTCAGCTGTGGAACATCAAATCAAAGTATGCATCACTAACATCTGTTATATGTGATACAACCAGACAATAAACATCATTTAATGTAGACAACAAATATCTGCTTCTCTCTCAATCTAGTAAACTCCTGTATACATTTCCAGGATGGACATCTGCTGTTACTGTTCTTCAACAGGTCTGTAAATGTATTACTTCAAATTAATTGTTTTGACGAGTGTCCAAAATACTTTTAAAGGATTGTGGCTCAAGGTTTACAGAGGCAAAAATGCTCATATTTACGTGTAAAACATCATAATAAGTGAGTTGTTTCTCCTGGAAATTATTCTCTTCAGACTCCAGCCGTGGATGTTGTGGGTGTGGGACTGGCGTCCGGCCAGATCGTCATTCACAACATCAAGATCGATGAAACGCTCATGAAATTTCAACAAGACTGGGGTCCAATCACAGCTTTATCCTTTAGGACAGGTAATAATGCTACAGAAATATGGTGTATGATGTTTTTCCACTTACAGGTTTAAAACATTTAGGCCTTAATGATGTCAAATACCATTCAGACCGTTACACAATCAAGGCGTTATTCAGAATTGTGTTGTGGTGATGAACAAACACTTACTGAATTTATTTCATCCTCGCTGTGCAGATGGGCATCCGATAATGGCATCCGGCAGTCCAATCGGACATATCGGACTGTGGGATTTAGAAGAAAAGAAACTAGTCAGTCAGTTGAGAGATGCTCATACAACAGCCATCGCCGGCCTGACATTCCTTCACAGCGAACCTCTTCTTCTCACCAACGGAGCAGATAACGCCATACGGGTGTGTGCTGTCCTGAGTCAGCAACACAAAGTCTGAGTTGTGTTTTTGTAAGCGCTGGTTTGTTTATGTGGTGTGTATCTGTGGAGTAGGTGTGGATTTTCGACATGGCTGGTGGAGACGGACGCCTGCTGAGACATCGGATGGGCCACAGCGCCCCGCCCACCACAATTCGGCACCATGGGCAGAATGGCATGAATGTTCTGAGCGCTGGTGAGTCTCATTGTATTAGTAAACAGGGATATAGGTCAATGTCTCATTAGCAGACGGTTCTATAGACGACTGTGAGTCGTCCACCATAATGGAACGTTTGGTTAACGCTTTCATTTTATGTTTAGGTCAAGATGGCACCTTACAGTCATTTTCAACAGTTCACGAAAAGTTCAATAAGAGTTTGGGGCACGGTAATAACTTGTTCAAAGCTGCTCATTTAATATTATTATGCCTTTACACTGTAACATTTTATAAAGCTGTAATGATAATGAGATAAACGTCTGTGTTCATTTGAACCAACAGGCAGCCTCAACAAAACGAAAGCCAAAAAAAAAGGTGTGGCTCACGACACTGCAAAACTTCCAGCCATCACGACATTCGCCTCAGGTGGGATAGAATTGAAGTTGCAAATAAGTGTTTTGTGTTAATGTCTGGTATGTAAGTTTAGATGGTGTATTTTATGGTTAATATCATCAACACCATCATGAACCTCTTTAGAGTTAGTATAAAATATAACTGAACGTAAAGCTGTCATTAAATGTCATTAAAGCGCAAATGTTATCACACAGAAACCGCGCGACAGAGCGACTGGGACGGCATCATTGCATGCCATCGTGGTTTCCTATTGGCTACGACATGGAACTACCAGAAGGGTTCCATTGGTGCTCACAAATTGGAGCCGGAACGTTTCAACAAGAACCGCGGTCTCAGTGTTCACGCAACAGTAAGTTGAATTTGACTTCCACGGTTGATGTTTTGCTGTTTATCCGGAGATTTGAAACTAAATTGTGTTCAATCCTTCAGGCTGTAGATATCACTTCCTGCGGGAACTTTGCAGTGATTGGACTTTCCTCAGGACATATTGATGTGTACAACATGCAGTCGGGTCTTCACAGAGGACAGTTTGGAAAAGACAGCGGTAAGTTCTCCAACCTGTTCTGGTCATCAGGAGTTTGTGGTGTTATGGATGTTTATGGTGTTTTCGATGCCGTGTAACAAATTAATAATTTGGGGCCTGTTAAATTTGGGATTGAAGGTTTTTTGTATTAAACCAATATTTTACCCAGACAATTCGGTTTGTAAATGTTGCTTATACAATAACTCCTGCTGCAGTCGGTTCAGTCACATGTTTTTGTTGCGCTTTGCAGCACATGCAGGGCCAGTGCGAGGGGTCGCTGTGGATGGTCTCAACCAGCTGACAGTTAGCATGGGAGCGGACCACCTTCTCAAGATCTGGAAGTTTAAAACCAAGGAGCTCCTACATTCACACAGCCTCCCGACTGCTCCTGCGCTGTTGAATCTTCACAGAGAAAGGTATTGCAAACACGTAAAACTTTATGAAGCCATAGGTTTATGACTGAACATGACTTTAGCGTAAATAAGCGTACATGGTGTGTGTGTGTATGTGTGTGTACACATGGTTATGTATATATCTGGTTGTGATTGATTGTACAGTGGGATGCTTGCCATCGCTTTGGATGATTTTTCGGTGCACATACTGGACATGGAGACAAAGAGGATCGTCCGCAGGTTTTCTGGGCATCATGGACAAATCAACGACATGGTTAGAGTCATCTCATAAACACAGAGTTTATATAGTTACAATTTTATTATGTAGCGTTATGGAGTTATTCATTCTGCTTGAGATTTATTTTTTTATTGGTTATTGTAACTATTTCGGGTTAAAAATTTCATCAGATCACGGTCTTCTTCACTTTCTGATGTTCTGTTTGTTCAACTCTGGTAAAAGTTTTGTGGTTTCTATCCAGACGTTTAGTTCAGACGGACGCTGGCTGGTCACCGCGTCTATGGACTGCACCATCAGAACGTGGGACCTTCCATCAGGCTGGTAAGAACTTTTGAAGTTCTTTTACGTTAGGTCTTCCCACAGGTAAGACACTGGGAGATGAGAAAGATGAAAGAGTCATTGTCGTTCTACCACAAACCACTGAAGTAACCCTTTGAATCCGGGAAAGACCAAAACCATTCACCGAAACCTTTCTTACTTTCTGTATTATTTATTAGTTAGATATTTCTGATGACCTTTTGCACAGTCAGTCCTGAATTGCTTTTCAAAGTAACCAGTGAAACCAATTGCAGAGATAACTACTTGTCCTCATACTGGTTTTTTCTCAATGCTCTGTCTTGCTGACTTTCACAGTTTGGTGGACTGTTTCCTGGTAGATGCCGCGGCTGTCAGTCTCAGTATGTCCCCTACAGGGAACTTCCTGGCTTCGTCGCATGTAGACGTTTTGGGGGTTTACTTATGGTAAGAGATTGCCTTGCAGATATCTTATCTGTCGGCTCTTGGTATTAGTTATTTCACACATTAGATTTGGATAAGGGCCCAAGAATTTTGGTAAACCAGTAGACTGATATGCAGTGTTAATCTTTGTGAAATTGTTACATGGCTTTGATCTGTTTGAAAGCTGTAATCCGTAACTCTTTCTGGTAAATAAACAATAATCAGATATTGAGCAAGTGCATAGCATGTCCTTGTTTAAAAATGCCTGTCAAACTGTGTCAAACATGGCAATACATTTCAGCTTTTAATTGTTTAGGTACCAGTTTAAGTCATTGGACATGATTCTATCTTGCCACGTAAAATTTGGCTTCTAGCTACAAAATATTACAATATAACATCTACAATTTTTACATTTCCGAACACCGTTATTCCATATTCATATCGTTAATGTTTTAAAAGTAAACTGAGGAAAAACTTTAATATTCCCATGAATCTAATAATTTACAGAAGTTTTGACCTGTTGGGGTCTGTTAAATATTGTATCTTCAGCTTCTTCCATGTTCTGGATGTTCTGTTTCTTCTAGGTCCAATAACACACTTTTCGGTATGGTACCATTGCGCCCTCTACCTGCAGACTATGAACCAACCGTGATCATGTTGCCAGGAACCTGCCCAAGCAAAGGTGTGGACCTCATTATTATTATAATCAGTTCAGTTCTGTAGTTACTGTCCTGGAGACCAAAACTCTTGACTGTGTGTCTGTGAGTAGATGCAGAAGAAGATGATGATGTTGTGGACACCGAGAGCTCTGAGATCTCTGAATACATATCTCCAGAACAGCTGGACGAACATCTCATCACCCTCTCTCTCCTCCCTGATTCACGTTGGAAGAATCTTCTGCACTTGGACATCATCAAGGTTCCTTCAAACAAAGACCTTCAGTTGTGTCGCAATGTTTTGAGATCCTCGCAGAATCCATTTAACCGTTTAAATTTTCCCCTCAGAAAAGAAACAAGCCCAAAGCACCTCCGAAAGTCCCCAAAGCTGCACCCTTCTTCATTCCCACAATTCCAGGACTTGTGCCTCAGTTTGCCGTTCCTGACACAACCACAGATGACCAGCAGGTAAGTTCTCCTCTTTGTGTGTGTTGCAGACCTACTGTAACGTTTAATTTATCACCTCATTTATACACATGATGAATAATTCATTGTTTTTTATAGTCTAAAGTTGTAAGCTTGGGTATGTTGGCCCAGAAGTCCACCTTCTATCTTCAGCTTGAGGAAGCTTTGGACAGCAGTAATTGTAAGTTCTTTCAACACATGATCCATTGCTACAGCGTGATTGCTCACGGTTGATGTTGTGTTTAGTGTTAAGCGTGTTCTCTTGGTACCGTGACAGATGAGGAGTCCGTGAAGCTGTTGAAGGAGTTGGGCCCCTCAGCCGTGGAAACAGAGCTGAGGGCCTTGTCTCCAGAGATGGGTGGAGACATCAGAGTCATGCAGAGCTTCCTAAAGATGATCAGCAGCATTCTTCTCTCCAAGAAGGATTTTGACCTGGCTCAAGCCTACCTAGCATTGTTCCTTAAGGTACAAGCCTAAAGCTGATGTTTAGCTGTGTAGGTGTCTATACAAGGGCACTTATTTTGTATTGATGTAGATCTTCTGGTTTGTTTCAGCTTCATCTTCGGTTAATCGCAGATCATCCTCCGCTGATGGAGGAAGCTCAGGATGTGTCTCGGTTACTGAAGGAGACGTGGACGTCCCTACAGACGCTCTTAAATCAGAACATTTGTGTGCTGACGTATATTAAGAGCGCGCTGCTGTAGATGTTTGTGTTTTTATGAATGCTTTTCAACGTTTGTATCAAACCAAATTTTCTTATCTTGTATTGTTGACAAATTTAAGTAAATAAGTAAACAGTTATGTAAACAAAATGTATGTGGTTATTTCTGTTTGTTGTGTAAAGCCTAGATTGGGGATAACATTTAAAACAGACGTGTAATAACTTGAAAATTACAGCGATGTCAATATAAACTGCTTTATTGAAACATTATTGCATCTCCAGCTTTGAAAACTGAACAAACTGACTGTTTATAAAAATAATGCATTTTGAAGGATGTGTCTGATTCCAATGAAACATTGGGTTACTGTCTGCTTAAAAATGTGATGTACAGTAAATATAAACATTCGTCAATTTTATAGAGAAAGTCGTGTTTAATAAAGTAAACAGTACAAAGTTGAACTAGTGAAGTTATACTGAATGCGATCTGCTACTACTAACAAGCGGAAGTGTCTTGTGTTGCTGATGTTGGCATCCGGTTGTGATGGTCAACAAGACAATTTAAACACGGCAGAGGTTAGAGATCATTTCTGAACACGAGATCAGGCTCCAGCGTTTCTGTGTGGAAACAGCACCGGGTGTCATTAATTCACTATTGATGTTAGGGTTACATTTGCACTTGTTTGTAATCCGAACCCATTGAAACCGGAACCGGTGACCCGACAGCTCGAGATTGCAATTATTGGAGAGGAAATCGAGAGGCTGTTGTAGCCATTAATAAACATCAAACTACATCGATTGATTTTGACAGATAAATTGTATAAATTTGGGCTCCGCTGTTTCCTACAAACTTGCATTGGATGCATCGTACAGAAGGGACAGATAAAACCCATGACATCATACCCAGTTACGACACAGTATATGATAATAACACAATGCATCTTACAGATAAGATAACCTATAAGATTGGAGGTTTAATTATGCAGAAAACGTGTGGAAACGTTAAAGCAATCGAGGAGCTGAGCTGGAGATGTGATGAAGACTGTGATAATGAATATTCATAAGAGGGTCTCATCTCACACCTGTGAACCTCTGTTTATAGCACATCTGTGGTTAAATAATTTCACTGACTAATTCAGTTGTTATTATGGTAAAACTTACCGCTTTTACACCCACATTATACTGAGTAGATTAAAGCAAACAGCTAGTTAAATCTAGTGGAGCCAAAGGTCAGAGTTTCTGAACTATTCCTCTATCTGCTAAACTGTCTCGACTGTATTGACCTGAAATAATCAGCATTTTTGTCCCAACTGTGGTTTAATGTGTAGTGTTTAGCACAGAAAGACACAAACGCGAGTGAAACATATGAAAGTCTTGTTTAATTCTTCATACATTCACGTTCACAGTGTTATAAAATACTACATATTAAAATCAAAATGAGTTAATTACATTTGCATAATCTTAAGAATCTCTACACAGCATGTTTCCTTTTAAATTAAACCTTCCTTTTGTTTTAGCTACACACACGGGCTGAGAGTTCTGGTCTGTGGACCAGAGCAGCGAGACAACGTTCTGGATTTGTCCACATATGGACTAATAAACTCTATTCTGGTCCTTTGCCACAGTAGACAGATGAAATGAAGGCCGTGTGTCTCCGTGTTAAAGTTCAACCAGCTGCGCAGCTTCAGGTGAACGGCACCTTCATGACCTCCACAGTGAGTAAGCCGTGGTGAAGCTGAGGGCCAACAGAAACGACACCAGAACCAGAAGAACCTTCTGCACCCATAGACACATCTCTAGCTTCTGCTCCAACCGTGAGTTGGTGGTCATGACGCGCAGCAGCTGTAGACACAAAGATCACGGTCAAAGATCTAGACCTTCAGAATCGACCAATCACTGATGATCATGAAGATTTTAGGCTTCGTAGGACAACATCTCACCATTGTCTGCACATCTTGATGCTCATTGGTCGGTGCGATTGATGTATTCTCAAACGAATTGCTAAGGATAGACTTTGGACTCTCGAGGACGTGACATCGCAGTCTGCCGGAAACATGAGGAGGAGGTTAATGGGTTGTTTGAAACGTTTGCCATTTACATGCATGTTTGAAGCTTGAGTTTGAAGCTCAAGGAATAATTTTGCGTACAACTAGACTTGGTGTCAATTATTTTGAAAGTACAAACTTATATCACAAACTTAAATGCAAAAGGTTACAGTTGGTGTATCGTTTAGCAGAGCCCTGCAGTTCTGAGCAGGAAGTCACCTGTGCTCTGTGACTTTGGTTTTGGAAACCTCCTTCCAGAATTGGGCCACATCTGGTGGAGAAGCTCCAGTGTGAGACTCCACCTCTGCAGCCATAACGAGGAACCGATCCTGAGGAGATGCCTGGAAGCCTGGAAGAAACACATTTATCGTGATGAACTGTCCCATTCAACAGCCAGAGTCTGATCCTGGGAAACCTGATGCTAATTTAAATCTTTTCAAGCTAACGTTTTTAAAACAATGATTTCAATAAATAAGCAATATTATCGAGGCTCTGCTAAAAAGGTTGAAGATCTGATTTTGTTGGTCTTTACCTCCATGTAGAGAAACCACAATGTCTATACTGGCTCCAGGTTCGCAACTGCTGTTACTGGGTTTGACTCTGTACTTCTCCGGAGCTGTTGTACGGACCTAAAAACAGGAAAAAATGTGATTTACGGTGACTAAGTAAACCGTTTATAATGCTTTATATTGTATTAAACATTGTATGTTTGTTCATAAACGTATGTGTGCTTTGATGTATATGCTACGTACGTTAGCAAAACTACAGTTTATTCATCTTACCTTAACTACTAACTATCTATTGACCTCAGAAGGGTAAAGACAGAGTCTCACCTTAAATGCGACGTGATTTTTGGTGACATTGTTTAGAATGATGAGACATTTCTTCTCAGTTTCTTTAGCACCAAAGCTGAGCTCTTCTGCTGGACTGAAGACAGAGACACATTACAGTAACTGTGATTATCACATTATAACCATTATAAAAATTACCTCCAGCTGTGACTTTTAGAATAACAAAATCACGTGTTGGGTGATAATCACAGAATTACAGAAAAATAAGACTATTCAAAGATCAAAGCTGTGTGAGGCTAAAATATCCCATGTTAATTAGTGTAAAAAATTGCCTCGGCGCAGCTCATCCGCTCCAGACTGGAATAAATTTCCTGTCTGTTGTTTACGGCAAGCATCATTATCTAAGGATTCAAAGACATTTGTGTGCTTTCATTTAAAACCGCAGTATCTATAATTCTCAGCACGAAATATTGAACACAATATTGGATGTTGTTGAGGACTTTAAATAATCAATACAGTATATGCCGGTGCAGATGCCACACTGTGGATTCTGTCGCTTTGCTAAATCAGTTCTAATATAATTACTACAATTTTCCACTCTAATATACAAAATCATGTCAATTTATCTTCTGTCTTTGGATGTAACTAATGCATGACAATTGTGCCAAAGATGTCCCTAATTAAATGACTGTAATGCACAGCTATAAGACCCTGTATTCAAAGCATTAACTCAAATAAACGGCTAAATTTAACAATAAAATGCAAGAACTAAAAGGACTAACATAACTTAAACAACTACGAAAATTACATTAGACTCACAGTCCTTCATGCCTCTAACTTTATGCTGAATGTCAAAAGTCTGGCTTTGCAAAATGACCTAAATGCAGATAATGGGAAAAATCTCTTCATGTTTAATTTCACCTTTTGGGTTGATCAAACATGGTCGCTGTGGCTTTACCTGATGTGCAATAAAGGACCCCTAAAAGTGGTTGTAGGTTTCCGAACTCCCTTCAGTCGACCTTGTCCATCACCCTTATCAAGATCTTCTGACTTCTGTGGGTCCTCCTGGAAATTGACCTAAACACAAACAAAACATCGTCACTCATTAAAATGTGTGCATATCATGGACACTGGATTACAGTAACAATGCTGTCCAGCAGTAGCTAGCTGTGCGTGTGAGACGTGATGCTAATCAAACACACACACTGTCAAGATCATACCAGGACAGAATCAATAAGATTGCAACAATGCAATAAACACAACAATGAGTGGCTTCACATCCCAACCACAAGCTGTCACACACTTTTAACCACAGCTGTCCAATTCCAGGAACTATATTTCAGTGGGATGACCTCTATATACACACACACACACACACACGAAACTGCTGAACAACAACTCTTTGTGCTGACGCAGAACTGAAACTTCAGTCATCATGACCAAACGGAAATGATATAGAAAACATTGGAAGGGGATTGTGTCATAGCTATAAGGTCAAAGGTCATCACATAAAGAGCGTGATGCTACACAACCCGGAAGGTTTTATATGAGGAATCAAAAAATTAAAGAGGCGCTTCAGATTTGAAATGTTACGGATTTTATTCAGTGATGGATTAAACTGAAATGTCAAAAACTTGAAAATCACAGAACAGAAAACAGCAGCAATTTTTAAATGATTCCTTACAAATTAAACATCAAACTAATAAAAGTTTCATAGTGTTTAAAGATACGAGTCGTGTTTCAGATTTAAATGCGTTACAGTCAGTAAATAAATCAGTCAGTGAACCATTAGCGCCTATTTGTTAGTCATTAGTGATGAAAATAGAATTATTCCATTAAATATGCAAATAGAAAACAAAGTAATTATGCATATCAATCATTATTAAATCTGAAATGAAGTTTTTTAACTATAAGAAATAACTGTCAGGTTTCAAATACTTGAGATTTAACTCACAGCCAGTGTAATTTGATGGAGTGTTATTGCAAAATGTCACATGATTCATTCACATGAGAGGAAGGGGGAAACACCATCTTTAAAAGTTCCTTCATTTTGGTTTGGATGATTGTAATAAACCTTCAAGAATAGCTAAGGATGTGCATCAGTGTGATAGTATTTTAGTACAGTCCATGTTCAGTACAGTCGGTGTTCAGTACAGTCGGTGTTCAGTACAGTCCAGTACAATAATTCAACATCATGCAAATTGTTCAATAATAATTCAATAAAAACCAGCTGTTAATTCCCACCCAGCTAGAAATGAAATGTTTTCAGATCAAAGTTAACATTAACATCAAATTTTCAACAATTTCCTTCATGGTCATTAAAAACAATAAATACCAAACAAAAGCTAAAATGAAAGTGGACTTGATTCTGAGGTCTTAGCAACAACATCCTTAGCAACAAAAATGTGGAAATTAAGGGACCGGGTGAAGCATCTTTGAGCTGTTGGTTGGAATGAAACGGACACAGATGGATCGATGGTTTCTGAGCAGCGCTGTGGAAACGGCAGCAGCCGGGGGGTGTAGCAACATCAAACAATGTCCTACCAGGCCTTGTTTCAAGACAGAGAATGGAAATCAGCTTAAAACATGAGAAGATAACAATGACCCAATGCAACCTGACTGAAGACCTCACATTAGCCCTCAAAAGCTTCATCTGATCAGATCATTCGTTACCTGAGCCTGTGAACTCCTGCATGGAGCTGCACAGAAATATCAAATCAAGGAGAGTAAGAGAAACACACACATGCATAATATAAAGAACAGAGTGAGAAGAGACGAGAAGAGAGAGAGAGAATTTGGTGTGTAGCAGATGTGATCACATGACGCACTCACAGCTGTGTCTTCAGACACGGCCAACAGCTCACAGTAGCTTATTTTAGCAGATCAGGGGCAGATAACAAACACAATGATGAAACTAGTGTGTGTGTGTGTGTGTGTTCAGAGCAGCACACGCATTACAAATGCAGCAATACAGTCTTGATTTCATCTTTGCTATTGAGCTAAACTCCAGCAGTCATTACCGAGTCTCTGGGTGCCGTGTTGATACAGTATGGAGAAAGATTTGATACTGATGTTAATGAGTGCAGAAGTCTTTGATGTTACACACAGCAGAAAAGATTGAGAAATATTGATTCAAAAGCTGTAGATCATTTAAAAGCACAACAAATCTAGAGTTACGAGCATTAAATCTAGAGCAATATATAAAAATCTGAATAATCCAATAACATGCTTCAAGAACATTTCAACCCCAAAGCAAATTAACATTAAACAGTGAGTCTTGGACGCGTGTTTGAGCCGCAGGTCGCGGTGTAAACCGGAGCGAATGCGGTTTATATACTTTACCTTCTTGGGTTTGATGGCTTGCTCTGAATTGAAGCTGGACTCCAGCGTCTCTTTGGATTCAGATTCGATATCTTTGATGTCGCTCTCGTCCTCGCTGACCACCGGACCGTTCTCATTGATGGGGGACAGGAAGTCATCGTCCGGCAGGGGAGGGTAACTGTACTTAAACTGGTCCTGTGGCATAAGACGCATGTAAACACGGCTGCATTAGGCCCTATTGAATATATATATATGAATGTAAACATTGCCTCTCTATCACCATCTCTGTTTGAAACACAAAACTGCAAGTAGCTTTGTTACTTTTTTAACTAACACGGATGACAAGTTTTAATTGTAAGCAGCTGCTGTAACAGTTTTGCTGTTATTGGTATTAAATATTTGGTATCATAAACTTAGGAAGTTATTTGTTAAACGTAACGTTACGTACCGTCCCGCCCATGTGTGGAGGCAGGTGTTCAGGGTCGATGAACGTCTGGATGTCGTTTTTCGTGACAAACCTGAGTTTACTGATGGCTTCAGGACCCAACCACGTCTTCACGATCTTCCAGGCAGCTAAAACCACATATCATTCAATAATTAGCATAATACCAAACTAGCATAATACCAAAATACAATATTTTCTGTCTGTAATTTAAACTGCATCGGTCACAAAAATGTTACTTTGTTCCTCATAATTTGGTGGCTTTAGTTTTCATTTGACACCACCAGAGTTTTGAAAAAAAAAAACTCTCCTTGTGTTTCATTTAAATTGTTCCCATGAATAATAACAGGAAGTGAACCGTACACGACATTTAATTTAGCCACATTTACACAACTCACCATTCATGATCCACGGCATCTCGTACATGATCATTTTTGCTGTGATGAAGAGAGACAAGCTAGTTAAACTCCAGGAGTTTGAACACTTGACATTGACTTGACATTGTTGAAACAAAAACAATGATTTCAGAAAATCCATAATGATACTCACAAAGAAACTTTGGATAGTAGACTTTGAAGCAACTGATGACATATTTAACAAACTCCATGTCCTGTGGGAGACAAAAACACAAGCTGGTTATGAAATGATCTGAGATCAGTTTAAAAAGAGAATGAGAGTTATGTTTCTCAAGACATTTACTGACACACTTCATCGAGACTGAAACAGTCACAAGATCTACAGAGAGAATTATGTTCAATCATCCATGAATGTTTAAAGGGCTCCATCATGAATGATGATCTCTCAGGGCACATGAACCCTAACCAGAGTTAACCAGTTTAAGATTCATGAATGAATCTGTTTTGATGTTTACTCAACACTCCAGTGACCTTTAGCATGATTTCTGTTGACTTCCATTGGTGTTTCATATCAATTTCCAGGAATCACAACTGATGAATTTCCCAACATTTTGAAAACATTTCCCAATTGCTTTTGAGCAAAACTGTTGAAAAGAAAACTATAGGTCAGATGTCACAAGATCAGTTTGTGTAGAATATTATTTTACAACTAAAAAACTTGTCGTGTTGTAACTGGAGAATAAACATTTAAACTTTGTTTAACATGGAATAAATGTTTACCACAGATCAAAAACGTACACACAATGATTGATTTATTCTATGTTTAAATGCTTTTTATGGTGCTGGAGGGTTTGAAAATAAGACAGATTTATTGATTTGTCTGACACTTTTATCCAAAGCAACTTATGGTGGATTCAAGGTGTACATTTTCAACATTACTTGTGTTCCCTGGGATCGAACCCACAACCTCAACTCAATGCTCTACCAATCGAGCTACAGAAACTCAAGATAAACAATAATCAATGACCGCACAACACGAGAAGTAAATCAGAAAAAAAATCTTTTCCCATATTATAAACATGCGAGGCCAATATACATTCATTTCTGATAATCCTGTGAAGAGGATAATTTATACGGCTCTAATCCCCTCATATAAAACCAGCGTACGGTTTGATTAGACGACTTTTCCAGCAGCACTAAACCGGCACATTTCTGCTGCAGAAACATGAGACGCAGAGATAAGCAGTTTGATGGGAACATTTCTGGGATTAGACCAGCGAGTTAGATTGACCAAAGGGATTTAAAGGTCATGTTAATCTGTGAATGGCGCCTGTCTCTCTAGATCCACAGCTCACACTGCTAATGACCTTCACTCGCATGCTAGTGCTCCAATAATGGCCCACGACCAATCAGAATAAATTAAAAACAAGCTTTATTTGTCGTCTGGTTGCTTCTTTAATTTATGTGAAATGCATCCAGTCCTATGATTCTATGCTATATTATTGTGCAAACTATATTATTGTGGTTTACTTTTCTATACAGTATATAATATATCAACATTTGTTTATTTAATCTTGCAACAATTTGTTATATTTCCTGAAAACAACAAGATTTAGAATAGTTTAACAATGAAACACTTAAAAGTTACTTTCGTTTTAGTGTTTTTGTTTTAATTGATGAACACAAACCAAAAGATTCAAGTATTCAAGAAATATCTTACAAGATCACAGCTAGGTCAAGTAGTCAAGATCATTTTGCATAGATTATCACACACGTCACAATCGAACACAATAAACCAGATAAACGGCATCACTCTATACTAGCATGTTTAGATCAACTTCTGCGGCTAGTCAGCTAAGTCTAAAGTTACTTACAATGTTCCCGAGGCTGGACTCCGACATGTCAAACACGACCGTCAGCGGCATTCCGGGCTCCCGTTTGGCATAACGCTCCAACCAGAACGCCACATATCTCTTCTTATCCAGTACTGTCTTCGCGTCCTTAAAGTGGAGCTTCACTCTAAACCAGACTGAATCAAACACACAAAGATAACAAAAACATGAGGAACTATGAGGAACTATGAGGAACACAGATAACAGTCATAACATGCAATGTCAGAATTTAAAGCACACATACAGAGTTTGTTCCCCTCTTTGTCGTAGCCGTGAAGGAAAACCGCACCACTCTCAAACATCCACTTGGGAATACTGTTCTCCGTGAGGTCTGATGGGAGAAATCGGAATTACATTTTTTACTCTTTACAAAATCCAGCAAGATGCCCAATCATATACAAAAACAGGATTGTGTCTGGGAATAACTGTCTTTAACTTTAACAGTAATAAGGCACTAAAATTTCATGATCATGTTTTTATTAGGATCACAGGATTAGCCAACGCTAACAAAATAACCGTAAACCAGTATTACAGGATTAACATCCTAGTTCTTGTCCAGCTTCCAGTACTAGTTCAATTCATACTCAACAACTGGTATTACTTTCTATTTGCGAAAACATAAAAGTCCTTATTCACTATTACAGCACAGAAAACAAGCCAACGTTGTTCATACAATTCCTCTTGTCCCAAAGAAAAGAGTCACATGCGAATGAGTAAAGATGGCAGTTTTCAGTTTGGGGTAAATAAATAAGAAGCCGAGGGCAAAATGTGCTTAATCTGTCATACAAAAATCATCACACTGCAATAAAATAAGCTTATTTTTCTTTATGCGTTTCTTTAACATAATTTCCTGTTTTTTAAATTTTGCTGGCAAGACATGTTTCTGTCTGTCTTTACTCAACGTCAAACCAACATGTGAGAAACTTCCTCATTTTGGCTTGTTTTGTGAAGAACACACAAGAAACACACAAACCCACCGTTCAAGCTGAACTCCTTTCTCCACTGAAGACTCTCGTCGATCATTTTTAGGGTGTCCTCCACCACGAAGCGTCTCCACGTGAGGTAGCTCTCCACCAGAGGGTCGTCTTTGAAGAGTCTCTCCACGTCTCTGGAGTCGTACTTGTCTGAGGACTCTGCTGTGAGATTGTGTTAGTTAGTGCATGTTAGGGTTAGTTGGGTTAGCAACAGGAAAATATATTAACCAGGGCAATATAAAGACTATCAACAGGGTATTCATGGGGTATTAACACAGTCAACAGAAGTAACCTAATGGATGGTGTGTGTGTGTGTGTGTGTGTGTGTGTGTGTGTGTGTGTGTGACACAACATTACAGTACTACTACTTTACAATAATTTTTAACACGAACTTTAAAGCCATTGATTTAGTCAAACTAAAGCCCTTACATTGAATCAAACAGCTGTTGTATAAATAATAAACATCTGCCCCCCAACACAGTTTTACCAAACACGTCTGCAATCGCCACAAATCTTCACGTCGTTGTAAAACACAGTGACATTTAAAACGAAAGATGGGATGTTTATCGTGTCGTTATGAACACTTCTGAACAACTTAGCGAACTGCTAACTCACCTTCAACATACTCGCTTTTAAACCTCTGTCGCGTTTCTTCAATCTTACTTTCGATGTCCTTTTGGAGAGAGGAAATGATGTGTTAGAGATCCGCTTCGGTTGCTAAAATTACACGTTTTGATCATTTGTTTTAGCTCTGAGATTACCTGCTCTGATTCCGTCTGCCCCGCTTCCGCCATGACACCGTCGGCGACTGTCAGCGGCGGCGCGCCAGTTTCCTGATCCTGACGGGAATCCGCCGCAGACTGGAGGAAACTGGGCGCGCGCTGGAGCCATATTGGCTCTGACACGTCAAAGAAACCTTTGAACGATCAAAATCCTCCCGCACACAAAGTTTCATTGATGCGACCTTGTGATTGAAAGCAAATAATTGTGTTGCTCGCTGACGACATCACGCGTGAACGCGATTAAACGACATCACTCGTGAACGCGATTAAACGACATCACTCGTGAACGCGATTAAACGACATCACTGTTTCTTTAAGAAACAGCCGGAAGTAAATGCGCGCGCACTGTGACGAGGAAGAAATCGTGACGCGCGCGCGCGAGGTACTTTATGAACTTATGAGGAGTTTGTTTTGTGGATGTCGACGGAAGATATAACGTCTTAAAATGATATAATAGTACATATAAATATAGCATATAAAGACTCCGACATGTAGTTTATCACGCACAAGTTGCCCAGCATTAAATGCAGGATTTAACTCAGTATTATTAATAAATGATGTTTCGCTACGATTCACGTGGACCATTTAACTATAAAAGCATCTTTAAAGTTTAACTTAGTCGTGTAGTTGTATATATACAAGTAATATATATGATCTTAACTGTAACTGTATGATTTTATGTTCATTTTAATCATATTTAATGTTGTATCGATGGTATATGGGGCTGAATCGCATTGGTTTTGTATGTTAAAGTGTAGAGCATGTTTTTTATTTGTTTTAAATATCAGCTATTGTTATTATTATTGGCTAAATCGTTCACATTTACCATTTAAATCACTTAAGGAAAGAGTTTAAATATTCTTCTTCATAATTTTCCATATGCATATTGTTGTATCTTCCCAGTGTCTGATGTTTTCTATTATTTCAGGACTTTATCTTCATCAGTCAAGTTATGTGCGGCTGTATCTCCTCAAACATTCAGATGATCAGAAATGGCTTCAGAGCGGAGCATCAAAATGCTGACGGATCGAGGAGACGTTCTGGTCTTCCAGTGTCACAGTTTAAGCTCAAAGAGCCGAGATAACCGCAGAGGTTCAAAGGTCTCCTTCTGCGTCTTGGGCTTCAACCAGGACACCCAGAGATTCTCCGTCAGAGACCATGGCACGTTGCACAAGGACAGCGCTGCTGAAACGGTCATTGTTCACTGTTCCTCTGCTTTAGATACACAACAGAGACGAAAAGTGCCTTGTGTTCTGCTCAGATTGTGCAGAAGGAGAACTTCAGCGTTCAGATACGTGCTTTACTGCATAAACAGCATCACAGATACAAAGCTTCTTGTAGAATTTGTGTTGCCATATGAGATGAAAGACAATATTGTAATATTACAAGGCCCCACACTGGTGTGGTGTCATGACAATACTGTCTGCTACGTATCTTCACAGACTGCTGGAGTGAAGGAGGTTCCTGTGACCATGACGGTCAATTTTATTGGCGAGTTGCCGCTTCGTCAGAGAAAACTAGCGATTCAAGGGATGCAAAATGTGTCCAAACAGGGTCCAAGCGAATCTGTCAATGTCACAGGGTTGAAAAATATAGTGTTCTTTATAGAAGATGGAAGAACTTTAAATGGCACTTATCTTGTGCCTGATGCCTACTGCTCTGTGATCACGTGTATGCTGGTGTTGTCTGCTGAGGAGCTCCATGGATCTTTGAGGTCATCGGTTCTGGTGGCCACCAGCCTGAAGCAGCTGGTTTATTTTGAGAACGGAGTTCCTCTAGATGTTTGTGTTCTCCCTTATGAGGAACCTTTGAACATTCAGATGGTTCACACTCTGAGAAATGACTGTCTCATCATCATCACCTTCAGCCAAGGCAACGTCTGTGCAGTGTGGAAAGACAATTTTCAGGTAAGAGTTTCTTTGTTTTCAGTCATAAATCTTCTCAAAATCTGTTATAAAGAAATAACTTTTTGCATCCTGTTGAAGGGACGGTTTTGCTTTACAGCTGGGAAGTCCAATCCTGCTCCAGGAGAGCCAGTGCAGAGTTTAGCTCCAACCAGCTCACCAAGGTTTGCCTAGGCAGATTAGAGACTTCCAGTGAGGTGAGTTGAGGCAAGTTGGAGCTAAACCCTACAGGACACTGACCTCCATGAGCAAGACTGGCTTCCTGCATTAAAGTTAATCAACAATCGCGTCCTAAAACAAAGAAACACTGAATATAATGAATGTGCTGCGATCTTAACGGGTTTGTGAGGTGATTGATGAGATAAAGGCGTTACTAATATCATCAGAGGAGGGTGTTGAAGAGTCTACAGGATTATCTGGACCGTAATTGTTGTCTTAATTCAATCACGTAAAATCTTCTGTTGTGGAAAAGCGTCAGTGTTTAATGAAGCATCTCAGCCCGCAGAAGCGTCTGTCAGCTTCACTCTCCTCTCACATGTTCATGTCGTGTTTTGACACGTTTCATAAAGACTAAGCAGGAAATAAACAGCGTCTCTGAAGGGTAAACCGATCCTATCAGTCGCAGCACAGATGTGTCCGTGCAGATTCTTATTGGCCGATATGAAGTACTGCTTAAATGTTACTGCTCACACCTGAACATTTCAAAGCAATAAATGTCAGATTATGTTGCGATGAGCTGTGAACATCACTGTATGAGATCAGCGTCGTCCTGCGAGAGGACTTTGATGGACGAACACAAAACTAAACTTGTGCTTTAAACAAACATACTGTGTTCTAATGCTTTTCGTCTAATTCAGTTTTGTGGTAAATCGAATTTTGTCGTTTTATACCTATGTTACGCACTAAACAGACTCGGATTGATGACTTTTCTCAATAATATGAAGCATCATTTCAATCAAACCTCCGTTGTAGCCCAGCAGTGTTTGCCAATCTCAATCAACAATCTCCAAACAAAGCTACGAGAACATTAGATGTGTTCAGTTACATTTTTGCATTTGGCAGACACGTTTATCCAAAGCTACTTACAGTGTATTCAAGTTAAACATTATATAAGTGTTTCCTGGGAATCAACCCCACAACTTTTTGTGCTGCTAACACAAGTTCTCAAGCTGATCTTCAGAAACCTACATCTTCTGAATCACCTTCATGGACTTTTATTGTACTAAATAATGTTGAGTTGGGTTGTATTTGTGTGTTTCAGATGGTCTGCTGCTGGTCTGAAGTGCGTCTGGTCCTGGTGGAGGATTTTGTAGGTTGCGGGACAGATCAGTTTCTCCTGGTGTTTGAGGAGCAGAGCCCCTCAGAAGAGTTGCTTAGCAACTTCCTCCTCACGGACCTGTGTGGCATCACTTATTCTGTTGGTTAACACTGGTTTCTGTTGACTACCATCACGGTTCTGATGAGTGTGTGTGTTTCTTGTGTTAATGCTATACATACTTTATAGTGTGGACGTGCAGACGAGGGTGTCATGAGTACATCAGACACGGCCCAGGATAATTTTCTGCTGACTGTACAGGCTTTAGAATCCAGACTGCAGGTCAGGCTCAACTTTAGAGATAGTATCTGCATGCTGTTGATAAACACATTATTTTGATGTAGCCTTCGTTTTTAGTGTTTTTATAGTAATCACTGTTGACAGAGTGTTTGAAGTCACTCTCTGTGTAATTGTGAACATGTCACAGAGGTTTTTTATAGCGCTGAACTAAGAGACCTTTTCTGTTAAAACAGTGTCTTCCTTTCAGTTGAAAGGCCATATCTTCTGGTAATGTTCCTCTGAGATGTTCTCTGGTTTGTTGTGTCTTCAGAGCGGCCTGAACTTTCTTGAGGAACTTCAGAGGAACGTGGAGATCAAAGACCGAGTCCTACAGCAGTCATTAGTGGCTCTAACTGACCTGATGTCAGGCAGAGAACATGTGATCTCCTCTCCAGAACAGGTTCTTCATTACTTCAGTTTTTAATTTAGTTTTAAGCAATATAATGTAAACAGTTATGGCTCTGTACTTTTAAAATCTGACACACAAAGTTCTTAGTTTCTGGTTCCCTCAAGTTCTGCTTCATTTAAAGATTAAACATGCATGTTAGCATTTGCGTTAGTTAGCGGTGTGTGTTTAAACAGGAGGGTCTTGTTTCTCTGTGGGATGAAGATGAAGAGGAGTACGATGAGGTCTCTGATGATCGGATGCAGACAGACTGTGGTGAAGCTCTGATGAAGGTGCGCAGGGTCTGGCAGAGAGTCAACGGGGAGAGCCTGATCTGTGGCGTTGTCGTGACGACAGCCAATCACATGTAAGTTGCTCCTGTGAAGCTGCTAATGACCAATCACTTCTTGATTCCAAGTGTGTAATATCCTGTTAAATTCAGTCACGCCTGATTATTAGTGCTGTTCAAACAGCTTCCCAACCAATCCATTTTATCCTGAGGAAATTGAAGGGCTGTCATGAGTTAAATATATCACCTGTCCTAATTGTAATTAGTTATAATTTAGTTAAAAGTACTAACCAGTATTCAAGAGAAGCAACAGGTCAGTTGGAGGTTTATGTAACATTGTTGAGCAGCGACAAATTCGCATTTCTAAAAACAGCCCAAATTTCCTGAGCTGCAGTGTGGCGGTCTGGTTTCTATGGTTACAGTCTCTCAAATGGTCCTTCATCTCTTTCACTCATGAGTTTTATGATGCAGAGCAATTTTTCATCCATTTATACAGTTATGAGATTTGCTTAACTACTGTAATAGGTCCTTTCTATATAAACGGCACGGCTAATACATTTTTTGTACTGTGTTAGTTGTTATTGATGCTGAGGCCTGTGTGTTGTTTGTTTGCAGGTCTGTGAAGAACATCAGCGCTTCAGTTGTGTCAAATTCTGTTGCGGTGAACGGACGGAGTTTAACGCTGCAGAGCTCCACATCAGACGCGACGGCGAGTTCTGATCCAACATCCTCAAAGAACATCAGACTCTCTGAGGACGCCGTCGGATCGACGCTCACCCTCCTGACAATCACTGATCTGCCCCCTTTGTTTACCTCTGACAGCATCAAATGCCCCATCATCCTTCATTACTGCCCTGAAACTCCTCTCAGATCTTCTCCAGATGAACTTGACCGGGTTTCTTACCATTGTGGGCAAATCTCAGTCAACTTGAAAGATGTTGCCATGGGAAAGTTTAGTCCACGACTGTTGCAGGACGTTAAACTCAATACAGGTGATGTCACAGATGGGTTATTTACCTTTTATTTATTATGAAATATATTTTTCTTAACATTTTGAGGAAACATCAATTGTTAACTGTTCAGAATTTCTTGATTTGTTTTTTTAATTTAAAATGGTTATATAATGATGTAATTTAAGAGCCTGAGTTTGAGACCGATTCATTAAACGAAATCATTTCATGCTGTAGGAGTGATTGATTCTGGTGTTTGTTTTTGGTGTTCAGAGGAGGCCAGTGAGGATCTCCTGAGCCTGTTGGCTGTCATGGACATGTGGTGTTTCCTCATCGAGTGCTCGGATCACACGCTGGTGGACGTGCAGCACTGGCTGCAGGAAATGCGACGTGCTGAGCGGCTGCAGGTCGACCCGCGCTACAGCGCAGCTGCAGACACGCTGTTCCGCTGGGTTCAGAAAACGCCGTTTCAGGGGGTCTTAACAGTCCACTGCAGGTGAAAACTCTCTGTCTGTCATTGATTATGTTCATCTCATTCTGTTCATCAGTGTCTGTCATGTTGAATGTTTTTGCTTCTGTATGTCTCTGAGAGCTGCACGGATTTCTGACATATTATTTTGTCATTTTTGTCAATTTTATTTTTCCCCAAAGTATTTTAGCGCTTTGGTAACGTTGTGATAACACTTTGATTTGTTCTCTGCAGGGACAAGCTGCATTTGCTGCAGTTTCTGAACTCGCTGTGTGATTTCCTGCCTGTGTCGCATCGCATGCGGCTGGTCCAGACCCCAGGATCGCGCAGACACGCCGGTGGTCTCTCACAGACGTTAGAGAATGAGATCCAAACCGTCACACAGGAAGTGATGTCTGCTCTTCAGTTTGAGGAGAAAGGAGCAAAGCAGGAAGAGAGAACCTCCTCTGACACCTCCTCAGAGCCCCTGCAGAGACTAAGGGAGGAGTGGCAAACGGAGAGAGAGAGGTACAATAAGAGACTGCACCCCCTGGTGGATGCCACACGCTACTGCAGACTCATGAAGCGCTTGATTGACACGCAGCTGAACGGTGATGTTGTTGCCATGACAGAAGCTCAGACTGATTCATCTCGCCTGTAGTTACAGGTTAAAAGTCGTTCGCGTGTTTAATGACTGTATAAAACGCAACATTTAGATGCTAAATAGAATGTTTTATAATATAAACAATAATAGATGGTTAAACAACAAACACTGTACAGTTTCATTAAAGAATCATTCACTGTGTTTCATCAGCACAGGGGTTTAATATTTTAACATTTAATATATGTTTTTCACCCAAACCTATTGTAAGACTTCAGAAGACATGGTGAAATGTAGTAACACGCATTCAACAGACTCTTCATGTAAACTGTTTAAATTCTCTGTTGTTTCACAGCAGTTGTGTTTGTCATACACACGATGGACAGGAAATGATGTCATAATTCTCATTTCACTTGGAAAACAGACGCACAGGGCGTCAATAAAGATGTTTACATAACTGCACCATTTTCAAGGAGTAAAATGAAACTTTGAGAAGGTTTTCTCATATCTTTCTAATATCTTCCGCCCACATCCTTCAGTCGAGTGTTTGGTGTAAATCCATGTTGAATGATGAACAACCTGAGGAGTTTTCATAAGTTCTGCTGAGGTTCTCCAGAGGTTCCTCACGACTCTAATGCTTCTGTGACATTTCTACAGGAAACATTTCAGATGCTCTCAGTCTCTGCAGTTTGTCCTCCGCAGGGAAACGCTTACAGATCTTTTGTACTGAGCTTTAAATATTGGTGTCAATTAGTTTAACATGTGCTTTATTGTCAGACAATGTCAGAGAATAAAAATAAAAGCAACATATAATTTATTTCCTTTCTGTTTGAAGGTGTGTGGTTTCCATGGTTACACTGACTGCAGCATGCATACTTTATATTGGTGAATGAAAATTTCATTAAGGATATTTGTTGTTTTATTTCTGTAACATCAGCTTGTTTTGACACACAGAGTCTGTATACATTATATATTGTAAATGCCACATACAGTGTATTGTGTATGGTATGTACGGTATACTGTGATTGGTGTGTATTGCATACAGTATGTACTGTATAGTGTGTATGGTATGCAAATTAGCTCAGTAGTTATGAAACATGATTATTTAATAGCTTGATAATTCCAAATAACTTCACTTCACAGTCACATAAGATGATGGATAAACATTTGAGTATTAGCACATGTACAGAACATCATACTGTAATCAGACATGAAGATTCAAAGTTACGTTTGAAGTGTCACTTGTATTCCAATTCAGAACCAGATGACAGCTGAGAAAATATAACACTTAACCAGTTGAGTCATGGATGCAGTCTAAGAATGTGATAAAAACATGCCAAGGTTACATTTCACCCCAAAACTAAAGGAATAAATAAATCATATTTTACACTAAAAAGTGTTAATCATTCTAAATGTAGGTATTGTTTTTGTGACATGACTGTCATGATATTTTCTGCAACTCCCTTAATTAAAATGATGTTTTATTGACATGATAATAAGTCATTTTTTATGTATGTTCTTCTGATTATTCTATGAACAGATGTATGGGATTTATTTAATGCAATCTCTGTACGCTTCTTTTAAAGCAAAATATAATAAATAATACAGATGAATTGTTCTGTGGGTGAAATATGACCTAAACATGATCTTCCTCAGATTGTTTATGTTGTTACGTGCTGTTAGAGTTACCACACAATTGATAAAAACTATCAAAAGACAATTGTATAAATCCTTGACAATCATCATTTGTTTGTAAAAAAACACTGAACACTGCTGCTCCATTACTCCATTACTACATTTTTTGAATGGCTACGCTATATCTCTCACTGTCACACGAGACGGCCATTTGTCCACAGTGTTTTCACAGAGTCCTTAAAGAAAATCAGTCAAACTAAATGTTCTTCCTCACAGGAAGAACGAAAGGAAACGGCACAGCTAGACTTTCTTGGCGCTCTCATGTCTGATGATCTTGTATGTGATCCAGTAGAAGATGTTAAATATGAGGAACGCCAAAGGAAACACGGCCCGGGATATAGTGTCAATTCTCTTGGCTCTGTCAACAAACTTCTTCCTGCTCTGTTCCGGTTCCTTCCGGAATGTCGGCTGCTGGGTGTTGTTTTTGGGATCGTTTTTGACCGCGTTGCCATCTTTAACGCAGGAAGTGATGTTGTAGCCGGTGAAATGCAATCGTCCGTCCTGTAACTCCTCCTCCTGTGTGAATAAAGATGATTTAGTCTCTCACTGGGCTATAAAACCGCAGGTTCGTAAATCTGAGCGTGAAAACATCCTGAGGGTTGAACATTAGCGGCTTTAATTCAATTAACATGCCAGTCAATTAACCGTCTTTGTTGTTTAATGAGCCGCCCGTAGCTGCATCTTTACCCCAGGTGCTGAGACGTCTCGGGCCTCTTAGCTACAAACATTCTGAGTAAAATGAATTAATTTTCACTGGAGAATCTATAGAGCAATAATTCACCAGAAACTTCTGGGAAATTTGTCATTATTTACTCAGTAACTCTGTTACTTTCTTTTGTAGGAAACTAAACAAAATGAGAATAAATGTAACCGTTTAGTGTAACGTCTCATGTTAAACTGAGTAACTGAGTGAATTGTTTAAATAAATACATAAATAATAATATAAATAGATCATGCTAATTCTGTCCCGTTGTAGATTTATTCCATTAAGTATGTTTTTTGTGTGGGACATGAGAGCAGCTTATTCGAACCTGCGTCTGTGTTTGGACTCCAGCTATGGAAGTAAACAGAGCTGATTATTAAGCTTGTGATTGAGTGATTTCTAATTGACTCCGGTGCTGATGCTCTCATCATTGGGACGGTGCAGCTTATCCATTTTAGCTAGCGAGGCTAATTTACTTTTTGAGCTGCGACCAATCAGCCGTCTGGCTTGTGATAGCGTCTTCAGTCATTTGAAAGAGGACTTAGAGGATCAGACCTCTGGCTTTCAGACAAAAGACTGTTGAATGTTGGAGAGGCCACAATAACAAATGTGCCGCAACCTTACATGCCTTTAAAATAACAGGATTTTTTTTTCTCATTTGGCACCTTTTGATTTCGTTTTTGTCTTCGCTTTAAGCGAAGAAACTCCTTCTGCTGTCTGGAGACAAAGTTTACGCCGGCGTATTCCAGCAGAGCGGCGAAGACGAACAGCAGACACACGGCCATCCAGATGTCTATAGCCTTTACATAAGAAACCTGCAAGACATCAAATAATGCAGCTTCAGCCACGTATATAATAATAATATATACATGTATATATATATATAACATTGATATATATATATATATTTATTTATTTTTACATGAATATATATATATAGATAGATATATACATGAATATAGATATATACATGAGTCAATGTTTTGAATCTGAAATAGCTTTTTCACTTTTTTAAATTGTTTTAGTTCACCACAGTAGAGTGACAATATATGAATGCAATTAAGGGGCTTGCAGATGTGTAAAAAAGTCAAAACTAGAGGGTAGACTAAATCAGTCACAGAAAAATGACCAATACAGAATATTCTGGAATCTGTAATGAAACAGGTGCTGTAGGGCTATCAGATTATTGGCTGTCTGGTAATGAGTGCTTTCATATCCAAATAATTAACCGAGCCATCAGAATAAAATGCCATATGCATAATTCATGGTGACAATAAATAAATTAAAGTGAGGTTAAACGAACCAGCAAACTATAACAGCCAATTTAAGTTTCAAGTTAGTATCACATTAAGAGAGTTTTCTGATCAATTATAAGGTTTGGCGCTGGACTAACTAGAGTTAAAACCTCATTAAAAAGCGACGCTCTCAGCGGAAGGTAATTAGCATTATGGGTAACGGAACAAAAAAGGCTAATCACCCGGGTAATTGTTTTCTGCTTTTGTATTCAGACTGTAAAATCCTTTCACTACGTATTTATTTTGTCTGTTGCGCAGGTTTCGGATGCGGGGGGCAGCGGATGCGTCGACCACCGTCAGGGACCCCGTTCTCCTGAACAGACGGTGAGACGCTTTGAAAAGGTTGATTGTACAGCCGTCATGTTTTTATTTGCATGAATGAAGCTCAGCGCTGAAAATCTGTTTGATATTGTTATTATGATGCTGCTTTGATTCAATGTCAATTCAGACGGAGGCAACATTTAAATAAAGATTGAGTTTCCGTTTCTAAATCTGCCTCATTTCCCCAGTTCATAAATCATACAGAGATGTCTCCAGCAGTCTGTTTAAAAATGTCTCTAAAAATGAATAATGTGTTTTGTGTGTTAGTCCAAAAACATCAAGGATGTGTCCGAAAAGCTAAAACCATCACAACAATTCAATAACATCCAAATAACAGCTTCACAGCCTTTAGAAAATACTAAAAATACTAAATTCTATTAGCATTACAGAATAAAACATTAAACTCAACAACTCCAGAATAAATCAGAGTTAAATATGTAACTGTAATGTACATCCATGAATTTCCTACAGTAATACAGAAAAGCTCTGATGTCACAGAAGACATTCAGACCTTTGGCAGTGAAGCCCTGGATCCAGAACTCTGGGTCGTCATGGTGAGGACGGTTGTGATGCCAAGAGCGACCCGGGCTGGAGCGGCGTCCATGTTGATCCAGAACGAGACCCAGGAGAGAATGACGATGAGCAGGCTGGGAATGTACATCTGGATGAGGTAATATCCCATCTGTCGCTCCAGCTGGAACTTCACCTCGATGCAGGTGAACTTACCTGGAAACACATGAGACGCTCATTCAAAAATGGGGGCGGGGCCTTGATTCTGAAGAACTGATTGGTTGTGAGAAATCTGTCAGTTATTACTGAAGATGTTTCTGATCTTCTCACCTGTGTTGTAGTGTTTGGTGCAGTAGCCCAGATCTTTCTCGTCTCTGATGATGAACTGTGGAAGCGTCAGACCATCTGCCACCTGGACGGGACCTTTATCAAGCCACTCAAAGATCAGGTCGTTCATCGTGTAGCCGACTGAAGAACATGAGGAGAACCAAACAGTCATCATGTATGTAACTATAACACATGAAGCTCTTGAGAGGTTCAGGTCAGGAACATGGTCTGTAGGTACTCACAGCTCTCCAGCTGCATGGTGCAGGTCTGAACATCCATGGGAAAATTCTTTAGATCCATGGGACAGGACAAAATCAATGTCAGCCTGCACACCATGAAACAAACAGATGTTATACAAGCATTTGTAGTGTGTGTGTGTGTGTGTGTGTGTTTGTGTGTGTGTGAGTGTGTGTGTGCATGTGTGTGTGTGTGTGTGTGTACTGGCAAACACTGGTATAGTTTCAAAATCTTCCAATGTATAAGAGGCCCGAGATACTTGCATTTAACATATTTAATTTGTACCTTAAACAGCATTTCAGGTGAGTTTGTGCACCTAAGAAGCTACACAGATGCTGAAACAAATTCATTTAAATCTTTTTCCTGACACTCAAGTTTTGTATTTATTATTTTAAGAGATTTGACTCTAACCTGAAAAATTCTGACTGGAATCTCATTGGTCAGCAGAACTGATGTCAGCTACACGTTAGCATGCTATGAGCAATGCATGAGACCGGAGCGACACAGATCAAACACTGAGGAGCTGATGTGTTTCTTTAAATAAACAACCATTGCAACTTCGCCCCAACACTTCAGAAAACCGTTTACCTGAGCTTGTGTTTAAAACACGATTTTTCAGATGTATTCACCAAAAAGTCACGATACTTCTGAATAAATCCAGCCCCAAGTGCCATTTATTCACTAATCCACCACAATCCAATGAGGTCATTGTCATTCAGATCAGCACAAACCTGCCTCCTTTAAATGTAAATTAGACTTAATACAAATTGTGCTTCGCAAAACTTAACTACATCCCTATTTAACACATGCTAGTTTGAAAAAGAATGATTGTGTGCATCCATTATTCTAAGATATGATATATATCTCTTAGTATATGGAATATTCAATATTAAATTCAATGTTTAAATGTTAG